>JAJPUD010001102.1:163713-183545 GCA_023553655.1 Myrmecobius fasciatus
AACCACTTCCCTCAAACAATCCTTCCCCTTTAGAGCCCCACCCACCCCTTTTCCCCCCTTTCCCTCCTGTTTCCTTATAACTATGTCTATTATTCCCTCAGACCCAAATCTGATGAGATGGAGATTAACCCAATTCTCATTCCCTTCCCTTTTTTCCTGTCAATCATTATAGGTTCTCTTTACCTCTATATGTGATGTAATTTCCCTTATTTTACCTCCTTTTCCTCTTCTTCCAGTGTTATCCCTTTTCTACCTCTAATTTCTTTTTCAGTTTATCATATCATAATAATCATAAAATCACAATAATCATATCATAATAATCATAATGTAATAATAGATTCATAAAATCAACCCTCATTCTATAAGTTATCTATAACATAAATATAGTTCTCAAGAGTTTTTTTTTTTCTTGTTACCTTTTTATGTTTCTCTTGTGTTCTGTGTTTGTAGATCAAATTTTTTGTTCAGTTCTGGTCTTTTCAGTAGAAATAGGTGAAATTCTCCTATATCATTGAATGACCATCTTCTTCCCTGGAAGATAATGCTCATTCTAGCTGGGTAACTTATTCTTGGCTGTAATCCAAGTTCCTTTGCCCTTCGGAATATCTGATTCCAGGCCCTTTGGAATATCTGATTCCAGGCCCTTCAATCCTTCAAAGTAGAAGCTGCTAGGTCCTGTGTGATCCTAATTGTGGCTCCCCGATATTTAAATTGTTTCTTTCTGGCTTCTCATAGTATCTTTTCCTTGGTATGATAGTTCTGGAATTTAGCCATGATATTTCTGGGGGACTTAATTTTTGGGTTTCTTTCAAGAGGTGATTGGTGGATTGTTTCAATAAGTATTTTGCCTTCTGGTTCTAAAATATCAGGGCTGTTTTCTTTTATGATTTCCTGGAAGACAGTGTCTAGGTTCTTTTTTTCATCATGGATTTCAGGAAGCCCTATAATCCTTAGATTGTCTCTCCTAGCTCTATTTTCCAGGTCAGTTGGTTTTCCTAGGAGATATTTCATGTTTTTCTCCATCTTTTCATTTTTTTGTTTTTGTTTGACTGATTCTTGAAGTCTTGATGAGTCATTCATTTCCAATTGTTCGATTCTAATTTTTAATGTCTTATTTTCTTCAGTTACTATTTTTAGTTCCTTTTGCAATTGACCAATTACATTTTTTTGTCCATTGCATTTTTTTCCATTTTTTCTATTTAATTTGTAGTGATCTCATTTCATTTCCCCATGGTTCTTCTAACTCTCTTTTAAGATTTTTTATGCAATCTTCAAAGAAAGCCTTGTGACATGGAGACCAGTTTATGTCTCTCTTTGGAGCTTTTTCTGGAGTTGCTTTACCTTTAGGGGCCTCAGGATTTGAGGTCTGTTCTTCCCTCTCTCCATAAAAGTTGTCTATGGTGAAAGCTCTTTTTGGTTTTTTTATTCATTTTTTTTACAGGTATGAGGTCTGTTTTGAAGTTCTTCCAGAGTATCTTCTTCTAGAATCGTGTTGTCCTCCAGGTATTGTGGATTTTTTTGCTTCAAAATCAGTCTAGAGGCTTCACATGTTGTTGGTTTCAGGGAAGGTTAGAGGAGGTTACAGAGACTCCTGTCTGATATCCACCATCTTGGCTCCACCCCCCTTCCTCAGGGTTTCCAATAATAATAATTGTAATCCAAATATTTGGACATACAGGATTTTGGGGATGGCTAGTCTGGAAGAGATCAGATGGTTACTCATTGGAGATTCCTGTCATAGAAGGAATATCTGTTCAGGGTCCAAGTTGAAACAGATGACCTTCCAAGGCTAAGATTCTGTGATTCTGAGCTTTGTTTATATTGTATAACTTTGATAGCATTTATCCTGATATGTGCTAAAAATTTTGTGTTTCAGAGAATAGTCCTTGGTTTTAGGCTGTGATCACTCTAGGTCCTTATTTGTGTCTCAGGTTTTCCTTTACTACAGACATTGCCTAGAAAATGGCTTATCTCCATCAGCACAAGATATTTTATGGACATCTGTGATAGATGCCTGATGGGTATGCAAAATTTCAGGTAAAGGGATCCAATGAATACTTTGCATTTGGTTTTCATGTCAATTGAGAGTTTTATAGTGCTTCCACTTCATAATATTTTCCTACCAGATAGTAAATTCCATAAGGGCAAGGAAAACTTTCCATCTGAAATTTGTACTTCACCCAGCACATAATACAGAGGTCTGTAAAAAATAAGAATTCTGTTTTTGGTGAATGTAGCATATGGCACCACCCCCATTCCATAGGTATTTATCGGGATCAAAGAAGAGATAGATAAAGAGAATTGTGTGGTGATTACTGGAAGCTGAGAATCATTGTGCTTTATGAGATAGATGGGAAATATAGAGTAAGTGTCCTAAAAAGATCAGGATGTTGTTAATATTTAGGGAGCAGAGCTAAAGAGAAAGTACATAAATGTTAATGTTCTCTTGGAATTGAGAGGGCAGTTGAGAAAGGAAATAATTGGATTGTTTCAGTGCTGGTCTGATATGTGAGTAATTTAAAGCTTTTAGTTTGATACTGTTGTATTTGGAAAGATAGTATCTAATAATGTTTATATTTAATGCATATACATATAATATACATTTTTTCTATTAGTTACTACATATAGTATATTTCACATATACATATATTTTAGTAATTTTAATAAAAGAGAAAAAAGTACAAATAATAAGGATCAAGGGATGATTCAAAAATCTTTTTAATATATGTTTTGAATATATTCTTTAATATACACACAGAACCAGACACCTCCTATTCTTTGGTCCTGAGTTTTCCTCACTTAGCCCTCCTGTTGAAAATCTAAGTCTGATTGGGAGCAAGCTGCAATGCAGAAAATCTACCCTCAGATAATCTAGAGAAAATCTGAAAAATTATATCTTGTAGTCAGATATTTTCCTTCTTTAGGAATGGTAATGTACCATTTATTTTGCAGAGAAGATACTGATTTGTACTAATAAGGGAGTTTTCTCACTTGAGATTTCCCTATGACAATAAAAATGAGGACAGGTCCTTTCCCTATCCTTTTTCTTATTTTTTGTTTTGATACTACCTTAATTTTCAAATATTTCTCTCTTCCAGTCTCCTATTTTGCAAACCATCTCTTGTAAAAAATTAAAAAAAAATCATTTTAGCAAAATTAACAAACATATCAACTGGGTCGAACAGTATATTCAGGGTTTCACACTCATAACACTCCCCTCCCCCCATTTCTACAAAGGGAGGGAGAAATGGAGCTCTTCTTTTACCTTTTTTCTTCTCTTCCACACCATACCCTTTATTAAGGACCAAATTTAATTTTACACAGAAACAAATTTTTTAGACTCTAATTTGAGTGTATTCATTATTCATTACATTAGAACTTCATTATCAGTGAGGGTACTCTATCTACTCTTAGATTGTTTTTTTTTTTTGCCATTAAGATTTTTATACATCATAGACACTTGAATTAGCATCATTTTAGATTGATTGTAATGATATTAGTATGATGATATACAATGGTGCAATTACATGAATCATAAGTAAGTGTTTTTTCTCTTTCCTTAATGGCAGACTTTGTATTAAAGTTATACAGAAAGGAAGATTTGCCAGAAGGTTTTAATTCATATCAGCAGCACCTGAGGCAAATATATCTGCCCCCAGAAGCTCATTTAGTGCCAAATTGGGAGCCATCTGCATTGGGAGATGTATACAGGTGATCCATGGCCTTTGCTGATGAACTATGTATCAAGGACCATGTTCAGACAGAAATTTCTTTGATATATTCTGAAATTCACCATTTCACTCTGTGAAGCATGTGTCATTATTGCCTGTTAGAGATAAAAAAACTGAATTTGAGAAAAGTTAAATGACTTGCCCATAGATATATCATCATTTAATAAGCCCACTATTATCTAATATGCTCATTCTTTTAGAGAAAGCCTCAAGCTTTGTATAAAAATTAAGATTGAGAGAATTTGCTTGATAATATGTCAGTTACATTATTATAATGCAAGATTAGTTTCATATCATTGTCTTTTACCATAAACAAAAAAGTTAATAATGAAATAGACACTGTTGGAAAGGATGAAAGGAGAATTGGTTGGGAATAAACATTGAAAAAGAAGTATGTTGACCAATTAAATCTTTTCCTTATTGGCAGAAGGCCATTTCAGACTTTGAAGTAAATTCCTTGGTGCTCTTGTGGTATGTTTGTGCACAGTCAAAAATAGCAGTTGTAATAAGTTGGAGGAAAATTAAAAAACTAAGTTCAAAGAGAGCTTGATGCTACTACATAAAAAAGCACCTTCCTGGAGTAATTGGTTCCACAGAATGTCTCAATCATGAAGGTCATTAACTCTTTGTCTCTGGCAAGTTCTAAACATGACAGATTGCTAAGAGATATTGGTAATACTCAAGTTTCTTATTTCGCAAAATAGAGTAGATCAAAGTGGGTTAAAGTGGATGAAATAACTAGAAACCAGGTAGAAAGAGAAGGCTTATGCTACAAGAACAAATAAAGTATTAGTGACAAACACTTAAACTTTTATTCTTTTTTTTTTTCTTTTTGCTGAGGCAATTGGGGTTAAGTGACTTGCCCAGGGTCACACAGCTAGGAAGTGTCTGAGACCAGATTTGAACTCAGGTCCTCCTGACTTCAGGACTGGTGCTCTAACCACTGCGCCACCTAGCTGCCCCTAAACTTTTATTCTTAAAGGAAAAAGTAATGTAATAATTACCTTTGAAATTTAGTAGAAGGTAGTAACTTAATTTATATTTAAATATTTGTATTTCTTTAAAAACCTTCTATAAATTGAGTGTAATGCTGTTTGTAAGAATATTATATTAATCATATTTATTTTTTAATATAGTTATATTTTCTTTTAAAAATATGTTTATGATGTGGTTTGCTACATAAATTATTGGTAAGATTGTTCATTATAAGTTGCCTCTCATTACTAGAGAGCATTATGAATATCATCCAAATTACCTTTTCCTGCCTATTTGGAGGTGCAAGGTTGGTGAGGATGATGGGGATGGGGTGGTAGAGTGAGGTGAGGAAGGATTTATATTGCAATTCTGAAATTCTGTCCTATCCTAAGGAAAGTGTGCCTACAAATTAAATCTCTTAGTATCAGGACCCATCTATTTACTAAACTATGATTCTTTTCAGTATGTTTCATTACTTTAGAAAGACATAATTAAAATAACAAAAGAAAATATAATCACATTTAGTAATCTGATTCGCAGGTCCAGTCACCTAAACATCAGGAAGGGCAAAATTTCAGAAATATAGTTCTCAGGGGCTCTCATTTAGGAACTGAGCAAAGGTACTTCCTAACAAATAAATGCAGCTGATCAATGCAGGAAAAACAGGGTGCTGCCAGACCTCTACTCATTCTATTTTTACTTTGGCTCTGTGATCAAGTATGTATTCTATACCTCAGTCCTTTGAATACTGAAACATACTATGTTATTTCCCCAAAGAGACCTAATCTCTGTTGTATCCTTTAGGTTCTCTCTTTTTTAATCCTCAGTCCCCATGCTGCTTAGTTTGCACATGGATGTAAATTAGGATACACTCGCAGAGCCAAATTATTTTTGTTGATGCTAACTAGCAGACAGAAATGCTAATTAGAATATACTTCTAATATATACAATAAAACTTTATTAATCAAACTATGCAAATAATATCCATTACCAATCTGATTCTTAGAGGTTCTGAGAACATTTATGCTAGACTTTGACAAGGTTCCCTGTAATGCCCAGGTGCCTATAGCTAGCAGGAAACACACGTGACCATCTGGGGGTCGAAAGGCTGAGCACAGGTGCGGCATTACTGATGCAGCAAAACACCACAGGATGGAGGACCATAGAGCCTAAGTCACGTGAAAGATGTTTTGCATATTGCACGAGACCTGCAGGCGCTGTACACGGCTCGAGGGCCAGCGCCCTATCAGAGCAGGCCAGCTCAGACCGGAGACCTCCGGGGTGGGACACGATTGGTTCGCTGTGGTGTGGGCGGAGAAGGACAAGAAGGGATAAAAGGAGACTGCCGCCATAGAGACCGTGATTTACTATTAGCACAGCTTTGTAGACTATGTAGGTGTAACACATAATAAAGCAAGATAAAGCATATCCCCGTGTCCTGTGGTGAACTGTGAGGTTTCTCCCGGCCGTGGAGGCTTGGAGTCAGAGACGTCCGAAGCCTGTTGAGGTTAGCTTATCCTACCCTTAAGCTTAATTGTAACGCTGGTCGTTACAGTTCCCTCTTTGCTTAGTACAGGCTGTGCATCTCTGAGGTATTCATTTGGCAGGTCACTGTCAGTTAGCATTCCCATTAGAAAATACTGGCTGCTTGAGTTTTTAATGTGGGAAATGTAGTAGGTAATCCTGGTTGAGCCTAGGGATAGATTGATGCTTAGGGCCTCCAGTGCATTTTTTTTAATGGTTCTAGCTAGGAGTGTTGCTAAATTGCTTATGACATGATTTGATTGGCAATTTGCGACATAAATTAAACTACATTGGTGGTCTGTCTTATAAGAACATTCACATATGTCTATTAGTCACTTAGGAATATACAAATATTGTTTGCTGCATCATAACCTACAGGTGCTTATTTACTATTGAAAAATAATTTGCAGAAAAACAACTCCCCTCCTCCCCCAAACAACTTAATCATAAAATCAGGATTAAAGCAAAATGTAGTTACTTATGAAAAGTTGACAAACATTCTTAATATATTAAGGTAATGTAAAACTTATTCTCAGTATAAAGGGTGCATACATACTGAACCTTGCCTGTTTGCTCCTGCTATGTTGTGATACACCTGCTAGAGGACCTGGGATAATCATTTATTAAGAATCTCCTATATAGGGCAGTTAGGAGCACCAGCCCTGAAGTCAGGAGGACCTGAGTTCAAATATGATCTCAGACACTTAACACTTGGGCAAGTCACTTAACCCCAATTGCGTCAGCAAAAAAACAAAAAAAACCCTTCTATTTTCTCCATGTTTATTTGCTTGATTATAATTCAAAAAAGATGATTTACTTAGAGCAAACTTCAAAAACAAATTTTAAGATGAAAAATTTATGCTGCAAAAATTTATGTCATCACCTGAAAAGTGTGCTCAGTCTAGTTTAGAGAGACCTGGTTACCCAAGGGTTACCACATAGATGGCTCAGCGGATAGAGTGCCAGGCCTAGAGTCAGGAAGACTCATCTTCCTGAGTTGGAATCTGGCCTCAAACACAAGCTGTCTTAACCTTATTTGTCTCCTTCCTCATGTCTCTAGCTCAAAATGAGCCAGAGAAGAAAATGGCAAATCACTCTAGTATCTTTGCCAAGGAAACTCCAAATAGTCATATAGAGTTAGAAATACCTGAAAAATGACTGAACAACATTAAGTTCAGTCTTTTTACCAATGTGTTCCAAGATTGTGTTTCTGTCTTCAGGGTGGAAAAGAGTTCTTCTGAGGTTAAGGGCTTAAAGTTTTCCAAGTTCTCCAATGTTTAGCTCCTTCCTGTGGGGGGAGGGAGAAGAAGAAGGAGTTAATGGGGTTATTACTTTTAGTTCTAACATTGACTTTAGGATTATTCACAAATCAAAGTAGAGTAAGATCTCTAACTGATTGTTGATTCCCCTGAGAGGGAAATTAAATTAAATTAAAAATAAAAAAATTAGAGTTTTCACCTATTACAAGTGAGAAAATATCCACTTCTAGGAAGTGAGATAGTTCACATTTTTCTAGATGTGGAGAGAAAATAAGAAATCTTACCACAGGGCATTGAAGAGAAATACAGAAATGTTATATCTTCCTTACCATAAATGTTTTAGATAAAAACTGGAGGGCTTTTGACTGAATAAACCCAAAGCCCAGGGGAAAACTTGAAGTAGGGATGTAAGTAAAAGGAACAAGACTTTCCTTAAACACAATAGTAGAATATGGAGAGAAAGAACTAAGAATGATATAGTTAAGCAATAATGAAGAAAGATACAAAGAGTAGAATATTTTTAATATTTTCAGAGAGTCAATGTGATTCAGTGGAAAGAGGAATAGATTTATAGCCAGAAGTCTTGGGTCAAATGCTGACATTTCTTATCTATGTGAACTTCCACTAGTTACTTAACTTTTTTGAGTCCCAAACTCTTCATTTATAAAATGATGGAGTTGCACCAAATGACCTCTACCATTCTTTTCAGCAACAGTTAAAATTGTGTATATCAAAAATTTGTTGGCTAAATAAACTGGATTCATTTTTGTATAAGAAATGGCTTCTACTTTTAAAAGATTTTGTTGTTGTTACAGAGGCAAGACTAACACACATAACATTTGGGATGCCATTAGGAAAAAAGAAAATATTTTAAGGCTGAGATTTATAGAACAGACAATTGAGACCTTTGAAGATCATGAAAGGGAAACTGGTTCATCGTGGGCTGCAGATGTCAGGGAAGGCTTTTACAGAGAAAGGAACATTTAAGAAGGGTTTGGACTGACAGGTATAGTAGATTTGTTAGACAGGATTGGGAAAGGGCTTTCCAAACAAAAGAACTGGGAAAAGTGAAGAGATTGTAAATGTAGAGGCATCTAGGGAATGTCTAAACTAGAATGAAAAATGAAAAGTCCGTTTAGGAAGTATGGAGTTCAAGTTCACATATACAAAAAGATATAAGGAGGAGAAAGGAGGGAGGGAGGGAGAGAGAGAGCAGACAGACAGACAGAGAGAGACAGACTGAGCCTCAGTCATAAAGCTCTGGGTGTAAGTCCCATGTTTAACCTTTCAATGTTCTAGATAGTTTTCTAGATTCATATCTTGATTCTGATATCAATTTGATGTGTGACTATGGGCAAGGTACTTGATCTCACTGATTTTTCATTCCCCAATGGGCATGGTGATGATAAAGGCAACGATGAGGAAGATGACACTTATTTCAAGGTGGTTGTGATGCTCAATGAGATGATGTATTTTCAATGTTTTGCAAACCTTAAAACAGATATGTAAACATCAGCTGTTATTATTTTTGTTAGCTTAGGTGAAAACCACTATAATTCTTTGTATAAAAAGTTTTACCTACAATTCAGTTCCTATTAAGAAATAAAAGTGATATATACTTGTGAATTCAAATCTATTATGTCTTAATGTCTTTAAAATACTGAAAATAAGCAAAGAAGCCTGGACTACATTATCATTAAGGTCATTTCCAGTCCAATAATTATAAGATTCTTACTTTAATGAGCAGATTATTTTATTTCATGTTGGTAATGTGATTAGTGAATTATTTTGTTAGTATATTTTGTCTTTGATCTCAGAAATTACCCCAAATTTATCTTTATTTTTAGTAGTGACATATGTAATATGTATTTTAATTGGAGGACAAATTTTAATTGTGTTCTGTAAAGGAGTAGCTATATAGAATGTTTTCATTTTTATATCTGGAAAATTTTACTTATTGGAGAATAATGGAACTTACCTGAAAAAAAGTTTTTCATGAAAATTCTTTATTTGGGCAAAAGACAGGTAACCTGTGTGAATTCTTTTAATGTATTTGTGTGTAGGATGAGAGCTTTCACATTAAAATTATGTGCATTGTTTTGCAGTAATGCCATAATTTTATTGGAGATTGCCATAAGAAGTGACCCAGTACAGGTAAGACCCTGGAGACCCTAAAAACAATCATTAAAAATCAATTTCTTAAATTTTTTTAAAGAAAATGGATCTGTGACATAGCAAAGAGCACAATGTTACTTTTTCCAGTTCCAATGGTAATAATGCCCTATTCAGGGAACAGTGCTGTCTTTGATTTATTCATGAAAAAATTTAAAAACATATATTTTGAATGGCAAATACTTTGGATTTGAAGAGAGAAAGGGATGTAGAAAAATTAAATCTAAAACTTGTAAGTTTTAGCTTTTTGGCAAATTAAAATTGATCTTCCCAACTTAATTCCATAGGATGTGGACTCTCTTCCTCTTCCTCCTTTTCCTCCTCCTGCTCCTCTTCCTCCTCCTCCTCCTCCTTCTCTCTCTCTCTCTCTCTCTCTCTCTCTCTCTCTCTCTCTCTCTCCCTCTCTCCACACACACACACACACACACACATTTGTCACCCAAGATTTCCCCACTCCTTTTGGGAAATTGTGTGTAAACTTCCCTGTTAGTTGTATATTCTCATGTTTTTTGTTTTTTTTTTTAACCCATAGCAATTTTAAATTATGGTAAAGAAGAGACTGAAATGTTTTATCCTTTGACACACAGATTCCATGGCTAGGTGTATACTTGAAGGAGGTTAGTGATTAAAAAAATCCATATATCATATATAACTTTTAAATCAGAGGACTAGAGCTTAAATCTCATGTGCTTAAATAGGTAAATACTACCTGTGTGACTTTAGACAACAACAAATAATAATGGATAGCATTTATATAGTGTTGTAAAGTTTATAAAGTATTATACTCACATATGTGTGCATGTATCTATTAATTAATCTATATATCTATTCATTTGGTCCTCACAACAACTTTGTGAAATAGGTGCTATTATTATTATCTCCATTTTACAGATGAGGAAGGTGACGCAAATAGAAATTATTTGTCCAGAGTCATACAGCTACTAAGTGTTTGAGGAAGAATTCAAATTCATCCATTATGCCAACCTCCCTGGGTCTCCATTCTTTCATCAATAAAACGAGTCTGCTGTCCTGGATAACCTCCATTATTTCTTCCAATTCCAAATTTATGTTCTGTGGTCCATACACAAATCTTGTATTGCAACAAAGACAAAATCTTATTCATAACTCTCAAATTGGCTAAGATGACAGGAAAAGATAATGACGAATATTGGAGAGGATGTGGGAAAACTGGGACACTGATACATTGTTGGTGGAACTGTGAATGAATCCAACCATTCTGGAGAGCAATCTGGAACCATGCTCAAAAAGTTATCAAACTGTGCATACCCTTTGATTCAGCCATGGTAATATTGGGCCTATATCCCAAAGAGATCATTTAAAAAGGGAAAAAGAATCCACATATATTAAAATATTTGTAGCTGCCCTTTTTAGTGGCAAGGAACTGGAAACTGAGTGAATGCCTATAATTTGGGGAATGGCTGAATAAATTATGGTATATGAATATAATGGAATATTATTGTTCTATAAGAAACAACCAGCAGGATGATTTCAAAGAGCCCTGGAGAGACTTACATGAACTGATGCTAAGTGAAGTGAGTAAAACTAAGAGAGCATTATACTGCAACAAGATTATGTGGTGATCAACTGTGATGGACTTGGCTCTTTCCACAATGAAGTGATTCAAACCAGTTCCAATAAACTTGTGATGGAGTGAGCCATCTGCATCCAGGGAGAGGACTATAAGGCCTGAATGTGGATCACAACATAGTATTTTCACCTTTTTTTGTTGTTGTTTGCTTGCTTATTTTTTTTTTCTTTCTCTTTTTTTCCTCTTTTCAGCTGACTTTTCTTGTGCAGCATGATAAATGTGGAAATATGTTTAGAAGAATTGCATCTGTTTAACTTATATGGGATTACTTGCTATCTAGGGGGGTATGGAGGTAGGAAGGGAGGGAGAAAAATTTGGAACACAAGTGGCGAATGTTGAAAATTATCTTTGTATGTATTTTGAAAAATGAAAAGCTATTATAAAAAAGACAAAATTCTAGTAACTTATGTTTGTATAGTACTTTTCAACAAAGTGTCTCCTGACATTGATTCATATCCCCTAAAAATGGTATAAAGAAGAACAAAAGCTATATAGATTTAATAGCTGAAGAAACTGATAGAGATTTCTCCAAGGTCACACAACTAAGAAGTGAGTAGTGGAATCAGGACAAGAAATGAAGTTTTCTGATTCTCAGACCTGAGAATTTCCCATTACCCTGAACTACCTTTACAAATTATGTCTATAAGGGAAAAAGGAGATGGGGAGGACAGAAGAAAGAATGCTTTCTTACAGTTCTTTAATTTTATTTCTTTTAAAAATGCTTGGATACCAGTACCAGAAACCAAGTCTTCTTTAACATGCATACATTTCTTAGAATAGTATAACAAAGATAACAAGTAGCTGGCAAAAGAAAACCAGACCAATCATATATGTTTTGGATTTATTTCAGTACAGGTTAAAGCAATAAGATAGGTAAAGGGTGGTGGGGAGAGATGGAACAGAAAAGCACAGTCAGAAAATGTGCTTAGTATCTGAAGTAGGAATAATTCACTTATTGTGACAATGATGAAGGATTTGTGTTATGCAAACTATTTATACTACTCAAATTTACCCAATTTCATTATTTCCATTTTATCCTCTTGTTTGATCTCTAAAAACACTTTGTAACAAATGAATTAATTACAATTAACTTTGTAGTATGCTTCTTCATATACTAAATCATAACTGTTGCTTTCCATAAGGATTGATTGGCTATTAATCTATGATGATAAACATATTCATAACCACTAGAGAAGCATGGATTCAGAAGTTACTTCTATACTGAGCAGTTTTATAACTCTGGAACATTCCAGAGTGATGAGATTCTTCTGGTTCTTGGTTTCTTGTTCTATAAAATGAGATGGTTGAACCAATTGGGAGTTTATAACCTGGGGTCTATCAATTCAGATAGATAGGTAGATTTAAACTCTCTATCGATAAATATAAATATAGATAACGATTCCAATATATGCATTCCTTTGTAATCCTTTGCTTTTTATTTTGTGCTTTTAAAATTATTTCTCTGAAAAAGGGTCCATATAGGTTTCATAAGTCTGACAAAGGGATCTGTGACACAAGAAAGGTTAAGAGTTCCTGGTGTAGTAACCCCTAAGGTTCTCTTTAGCCCTGATATTCTGTAATTCTATGAGATTGTAGTCCCCTACACATAATCACAGTAATGAGCATGATGTGGGTGTGTAGGCAGAGGAGGAGCAAAGTAGAGCATGGAGTGAGTGTGAACATGGAAGGAATCATAGTAATGAAACAGCTTTATTGGAAAGAAAATGTCTTAGGAAGTAGTGATAGATAAAATTGTACAGTTGAGATGAGACCAATTGAATGAGGATTTGACTGACAAGCTGAGAAATGTAGGACTTGATCTTATTCTGTCAGCTCGTGAGAGTTGGGATTGTTTCATTCCTTGTATTTGAGTATCTAGCACCTGGCAGATGGAGCCTGGCACATATTCGGGAGTTAATGAATGCTTGACCAATTAATTAATAAGCAATATTGAGCCATTATGGTGCGAGCAAAGTGGTAGTTGCAGTTAGCAAGGTAGGAAAAGACTTCAAAATAGATTATTTTCTCTTTAGTGCTAGGTATGGGAGATAGTTCATAATCTACTGGTAGCTCTCACTTTGAAATCCTTCTCTTCCATAATTTGATGGGTTTTTAGAGATAGGTAGGATCTTAGAGACTGTTTAATTCAGGAATCAATCATCTATTTTTTTTGAGTGTTTGGCAATCTGATGAAGCATCTGATGATGAGGGTTATGGTACCCTTCTTAGAATAATGTTTTTAATTATATAAATTTAAATACACATGATTGAAAGGAAAACAAATTGAATTGAAATATATTTATATCGAGGCAGGTAGATGGCACAGTGGATAGAATAGCACCCCTGGGGTGGAGGACTTGAGTTCAAATCTGACCTCAGACACTTAATACTTCCTAGCTGTATGACCCTGGGCAAGTCATCTAACCCCGATTGCCTTGCCAAAGGGGAAAAAAAGAAACCTATCTATCTCTATCTATTTATCTATCTATCTATCTATCTATCTATCTGTCTGTCTGTCTGTCTGTCTGTCTGTCTATCTATCTATCTATCTAGTTTATGGACTCCGGGGCTAAGAATTCCTAATCGGACTATTTCCTCTTTTTATAAGAGAGGAAATTGAGTCATGGGGACATGAAGATGCTCATTCAAAAGTACACAGATAGCTGGGACTAGATAGGAAATCAGGTACTTTAATTCTTTGTTTTCAAGTAGTTGAAATAATTAGATCCAGGGAGCTCAGGTTAGCTTTCAAGTGGCTTACAAATGTATTGTTTTTATTCTGGTGATGTTAGTTGTATTTATTTTTTATTTCTTATAATACTAAATCGGTTCATTTTTTTCTCATTCCACATTCTTTCACTTTTTCCTTTTCAGAAAGAAGAGTCACACTCAATGGAGTATTTCTTATGATTCCCTTTACAAGAATTAATTAGTGGAAAGTCGGAAAATTCCTGCCCTTGCCCCTCAGAGTATGTGGAGGTAAGATAGGTATAATATCTTCTATAATCTGAATACCCAAAACTTTTATTTCTTAATAAGAGTTATATCCTTTTCTTCCATGTAACAATTCTTGATGTTTCTATGAATTTTTGGACAATACACAGTTAAGATTTTGCCCACAACTCTAGATTACAAACTCTTGGCATCTAGATAGATCAGATATTTTCTTTTCACTAGAATCAATTGTACAAAGTGCCCATTATGTTTTCTGATATATATTAGAGTGCTTCTGGTCTGAGAAGTATGTGATCCCACCTGGCTACTGTCAGCAAGCTATGGAATTTTCTTTTATCTCTCATTCCTATGGGATGAATAGGCTTTCTATGGTGTTGGGATTTGTTTGAGATGGGTCAGAGAGATGAAAGCATATGCTAGTGAAGCACTCTGCTTGACATTTTGCCCATTGCTTAAAGAAGTACTTAGCCCAGTTAATTCAGTATTACCATAGGAAAAAACACTCAGGGCTTTTCAAAGGGGAAAATAAACACTTCTCTTAATTGATGTGAGGTAGAGATTCTCCCCAAATTTTCTACTGGGAAAAAAAAACAACTTGCCTGTGTTTCTGCTGGGCCTCTATTCCAAAGAAATCAAAAACATATGCAAAAATTGTTTGTGGCAGCCCTTTTTATAGTGGCAAAGAAACTGGAAACTGAATGAATGCCCATCAGTTGGAGAATGGCTGAATAAATTGTGGTATATGAATGTTATGGAATATTATTTTTCTGTGAGAAACGACCAACAGGATGATTTTAGAAAGGCCTGGAGAGACATGAACTGATGCTAAGTGAAGTGAGTAGAACCAAGAGAACATTATAAACAGCAACAAGATTATGTGATCAATTCTGATGCGATGTGGCTCTTTTCAACAGCGAGATGATTCAGGTTAGTTCTAATGGTCTTGTGATGGAGAGAGCCATCTGTACCCAGAGAGAGAACCATGGGGACTGAGGGTGGATCACAATATAGTATTTTAACTTTTTGTTGTTTTTTGCATGCATTTTGTCATCTTTCTCATTTTTCTCCTTTTTGATCTGATTTTTCTTGTGCAGAATTACACATGTTTAACATACATTGTATTATTTGCCATCTAGGGGAGGGAGTGGGGTGAAGGGAATGAGAAAACAATTTGAACACAAGATTTTGCAAGGGCAAAATGTTAAAAATTATCTATGTATATGTTTTGAAAATAAAAAGCTTTAATGATTTAAAAAAAAACTTGCCCAAATTGCAGTTGGTGTTTCAGTGATAGAGCATGGTACATTTCAGTAGTGTCCAAATCTTCATGACCCCATTTTGGGGTTTTGTTAACAAAGATACTGGAGTAATTTGCCATTTCCTTCTCCAGCTCATTTTACAGATGAGGAAACTAAAGCAAACAGAGTTAAGTGACTTGCCCAGGATGACACAGCAAGTAATTGAGGTTTGATTTGAACTGATGAAGATGAGCATTTTTGATTCCAAGTCTAATGCTTTAATGACTATGCCACCTAGTCAAGAAGACTTGAGTTCAAATGAGTTCATTGTCACTTACTATGTGTCCCCTATTTGTCTCCATTTCCTCATTTGTAAGATGGAGATAATAATAGCTCTTACCTCCCAGGGTTGTTGTGAGAATCAAGTCAGATAACTGTAAAATGCTTAGCCCAATACCTCAGCATAGAGCAAATACTATATAAATGTTAGCTCTTATTGTTATCATTAGTATTTATCAAAATTATTAGTATGTATTGAAAGTAATCAATAGAGAAGTATAGTCTCTAGAGCAAGCACATTTTGCATCTTTGTGCCCTTGGATTGGCTGTTTCCTATATCTAGAAAGCACTTCCTCCTCTCTGGAATCCCCATTTTCTTTAAAGTTCTACATAAGGCTTTTCATGTGTTTTTTCCCTCTACCCCAGCAGAATTTTTTCTCATCAAAAATTATCTTTTACAAATCCTTGATGAATGGCAAGCTCTTTGATGCCAGAGGCTTCTTCATTCTTCAGGCCTGGCACACTGTCTGGTGCAGAGTTAAGTGCTTAATAAATTATTGCTGATTGAAAGGATCTCCCCACCCTTTGCAATCTATATTCTGCTTTAACTAGACTACTTTTGGAGTGTTCTATTTAGTTCTGAGAACTCCATTTTTTAAGAGAGTGGAGGGAACAATCATTTACTAAGTGCTTTTGCTATGTGCCAGGTTGGGTAGCTAGATCATGCAGTGGTCAGAACACTAGGTGTGGAGTTAGGAAGACTCATCTCCCTGAATTCAAATCTAATACCAGATATTAGCTGTGCCAAGTCATTTAATTTCATTTGCCTCAGTTTCCTCATCTGTAATATGATTTGGAGAAGAAAATGGTATACCAGTTTAGTATCTTTGCCAAGAAAACTCCAAATGGGATCATGAAGAGTTAGACACAACTCTTAGAGCAAGAGCATGATATAGTGGGTAGAGTGATAGACTTGGATTTGGGAAGATCTAGATTCAAATAAAGCCAGTTGTGTGACCATAGGAAATTACTTAACCTCTCAATGCCTTTCTAAGACTAAAAGTTATGTTTATAACTTGCTAAGGTGTAGATCTCCCTAGCTTCTCTTTTCCTCTCTCAAAAGAAAGATGTAGCATTGGTATTAAATATTGGAGGGGAGAGTGGGGGATGGTAAGTGTCAAGATAAGTAAAGAATAGTCCTTGCTCTTAAATTTATAATTTAGTAAGCAAAATAATACAGGTAAATTTATAATTTAGTAAGCAAAATAATACAGGTAGACTGATAATTATAATTCAAATTGGAATAGAAGTGTGCAGAAGAGTATAAAGTGCTATGCAATCAGAAAAGGATGAAATGAGAATCCTTATTTGAGATGCATAGTTATCTGAGCCTTCTTCATTAGACTTGGTCATTAATAATATTTATATTAGAAAATCATGCCCTTTAGGAGTTTTTTTGTTACATTTAATCTGCTTGATTCAGTACACAGAATAGCATATGCTAATGGCACATTGGCGTTTTTTGGCTTTTAGGAATGATGACAATGGATTCCTACACATTCTAAAAGCCCAAAACACTTATCATAGAGTATAATGACACATATTATGTAGTAGACAGGTTATAGAATGTTTAAAGGCCATGCCTATAATCAAAGATTCAGATTATGGATAAGGGTGAGTCTTTTCAAAGTTTTCTGGAGTGAAAAATTTTGGAAAGCCTGTGGTAGAAGAAAAATGCTAGAATTCCCTTTGTGTTCCAAGGTTACAAAAACACATCCTCCAGCAGGTCATCAATGACCTAAGGGGTTATACTCTGCATATGTCATAAAAATGTTAATGTGATGTGTGAGAGATATTATGATGTAATGCAAAGTACTGCACTAGGTCAAGTGTCAGCTTGACACTGTGACCTTACTCAAGAGACCTAACATTGCTAAGCCACAATTTCATCATCTGTAAAAAATACTGATACTTCCTAAATGTTGGGGAATCATGAGCATCATGAAAAGCAATTTTGACCCAAAAGTACCACATGACCATGATGGGTCACTCAGAGATTCATCCTCCATAAATGTTCCAAAGTGATTTCCCCAAAGTCCAAGTCTAGCCATGCTAGTTCCTCATTCAACAAGCTCATGGAACTCCCTATTACTTCTAGAGTTAAATATATGTCTATTTGGCATCTAGGGTAATTAGGTGGTGTTGAGAGGATAGAATGTTGGAGCCAAGAATCTAGAAGACTCATCTTTCTGGGTTCAAATCTGATTTCATACACTTACTAGCTGTGTTACTCTGAACAAGTCACTTCACCCTGCCTTAATGAACTGGAGAAGGAAATGGCAAACTATTCTAGTATCTTTGCCAAGAAAACCCCAAATGGGATTATAAAGAGTTGCTCATGACTGATCATTTTTTTAATTAATACTTTTTATTTGCAAAACATATGTATGGGTAATTCCTAAACATTAACCCTTACAAAGCTTTCTGTTACAAACTTTTCCCCCCTACTCCCCACCCCTCCCCTAGATGGCAGGATATCCACTACATGATAATTATGTTAGAATACTTAAGAAATCGAATATATGTATAGTTGTTGCATCATTTTTTTTGTGCAGGAGAAATCGTATCTACAAGAAAGAATAATCCGATAAAGGAAATACAATGCAAGCAAACCTCAATAGAGAACATGAAAATGTTATGTTGTGGTCCACATTTCACAACCCTCTCTCTGGGTGTATATGGCTCTCTTCACCGAACAATTGGAACTGGTTTGAAGCATTTCATTGTTGAAGAGAGTCATGTCCATTAGAACTGATCCTCATATAGTATTATTGTTGCCATGAATAATGATCTCCTGGTTCTGTTCATTTCACTGAGCATTAGTTCATGCAAGTCTCTCCAGGCCTCTCTCTGAAATCGTCCTGCTGGTTGGTTCTTACAGAGCAATAATATTCCATAACATTCATATACCATAATTTATTCAGCCACTCTCCAATTGATGGGCATCCATTTAGCGTCCAGTTTCTAGCCACTACAAAAAGAGCTGCCACAAACATTCTTGCACATGTGGGGCCCTTTCCTTCCTTTATGATTTCTTGGGGATATAAGCCCAATAGAAACGCTGCTGGGTCAAAGGGTATGAATAGTTTGATAACTTTTTGAGCATAGCTCCAAATTGCTCTCCAGAATGGTTGGATCCGTTCACAGTTCCACCAACAATGCATCAGTGTCCCAGTCTTCCCACATCCCCTCCAACATTCATCTTTATCTTTTCCTGTCATTTTAGCCAATCTGACAGGTGTGTAGTGGTACCTCAGAGTTGTCTTAATTTGCATTTCTCTGATCAAGAGTGATTTGGAGCACCTTTTCATATGATTATAAATAGTTTTAATTTCATCATCTGAAAATTGTCTGTTCATATCCTTTGACCACTTATCAATTGGAGAATGGCTTGAATTCTTATAAATATGAGACAATTCTCTATATATCTTAGAGATGAGACCTTTATCAGAACCCTTAAATGTAAAGATGATTTCCCAATTTTATGCTTCCCTCCTAATCTTGTCTGCATTAGTTTTGTTTGTACAGAAACTTTTTAACTTAATATAATAAAAATTATCTATCTGGTGTTCAATTAAGAGTTCCAGATCTTCTTTGGACATAAATTTATTCCATCTCCACAGGTCTGAGAGGTAAACTATCCTATGTTCCTCTAATTTGGTTATAATATCACTCTTTATATCTAGATCATGAACCCATTTAGATCTTATCTTGGTGTGCAGTGTTAGGTGTGGGTCCAACCTTAATTTCTTCCACACTAGTTTCCAATTTTCCCAGCAGTTTTTGCCAAATAGTGAGTACTTATCCCAAAAGCTGGGGTCTTTGGGTTTATCAAACACTAAATTGCTATCATTATTACCTAGCTTGTCCTGATATCCTATCCTATGCCACTAAACGATTGCTCTATTTCTCAGCCAGTACCAAATGATTTTGATGACCGCTGCTTTATAATATAGTTTTAGATCTGGTAGAGCAAGGCCACCTTCATCTGTCTTTTTTTTTTCATTAATTCCCTTGAAATTCTTGACCT
>JAJPUD010001102.1:188545-235939 GCA_023553655.1 Myrmecobius fasciatus
GAGGGTTTTTAATTTGCTCTTTTTCTAGTTTTTTTAATTGTAACCCTAATTCATTGATCTTTTCTTTCTCTATTTTATGCAAATAAGCATCTAGAGATATAAAGTTACCCCTTATAACCGCTTTGGTCGTATCTCACAAATTTTGGTATGTTGTCTCATTATTGTCGTTCTCCTGGGTGAAATTATCAATTGTGTCTATAATTTGCTCTTTCACCCATTCATTCTTCAGGATTAGATTATTTAATTTCAAATTAACTTTTGGTCTATTTTCTCCTGGCCTTATATTACATGTGAGTTTTATTGCATCATGATCTGAAAAGGATTCATCTACTATTTCTGCTTTTCTGCATTTGATTTTGAGGTTTTTATGCCCTAACACATGATCAATTTTCACATAAGTTCCATGAACCCCTGAGAAAAAAGTATACTCCCTTCTATCACCATTCAATTTCCTCCAGAGATCTGTCATACCTAACTTTTCTAACATTTTGTTTATCTCCCTAACTTCTTTCTTATTTTGTGGTTTGATTTATCTAATTCTGAGAGAGCAAGGTTGAGATCCCCCACTAGTATAGTTGTACTGTCTATTTCTCCTTGCATCTCTGTTAGTTTCTCCTCTAGGAATTTGGATTCTATACCACTTGGGGCATATATGTTTAGTATTGATACCGCTTCATTGTCTATGGTACCCTTTAGTAAAATATAGTTTCCTTCCTTATCTCTTTTAATTAGATCTATTTTTGCTTTTACTTGATCTGAGATAAGGATTGCTACCCCTGCTTTTTTTTGTTCACTTGAAGCATCAAAGATTCTGCTCCAGCCCTTTACCTTCACTCTGTATGTATCTCTATGTTTTATATGTGTTTCTTGTAAATAACATATTGTAGGATTCTGGCTTTTAATCCAGTTTGATATCTGCTTCCGCTTTATGGGAGAGTTCATCCCATTCACATTCACAGTTAAAATGACTATATCTATATTTCCTGCCATCTTATTTACCGAAAGTTATATTTTTCTTTTCCTTTTCCCCTTACTCCTTTCCCCTCTCCCCAGTATTTTTGTTTTTGATGACCATCTCCCTCTAACAGTCCTCCCCCCTTTAAAACCCTCCCTCTTTTTTATACCTTTCCCCTAATCCTTCTATTAATTTATCCCTTTCTTTTCCTCCTTTCCCTCCTACTTTCCTATACAGAGGGCCAAGTTTTTCCCTGAAATCAAATGTGTCTGATATACTCTTTTAGAGCCCAATCTAATTAGAGTAAGAATACTCACCACCCTCCCTTCTTTCCCTCAATTATATTAGATTTTCTATGTCTCTTCATGAGACTTTGTATTATTTTAACTCCTTTTTATTTTTACTTTATTTTACCTCCATTTCCCTCCCCCCCTTTTTTACAGTATGATATACCTTCCACCTCTAATTTCTTTCCAATTATTATCAAAGTAAAATCAAATTATACCCCCATTCTTTAAGGATACCCCTAGTAGAGATATAGTTCTCGAGAGTTCTTTCCTTTTTACCTTTTTACACTTCTCTAGAGTTCTGTGTTTGGAGGTCAAATTTTTTGTTCAGATATGGTCTTTTCATTAGAAATAGGTGAAATTCTCCTGTATCATTGAATGACCATCTTCTTCCCTGGAAGATGATGCTCATTTTAGCTGGATAGCTTATTCTTGGCTGTAATCCAAGTTCTTTTGCCTTTTGGAATATCTGATTCCAGGCCCTTCGATCCTTCAATGTGGAAGCTGACAGATTCTGTGTAATTATAATGACAGTTCCTCGGTATTTGAACTGTTTTTTTTCTAGCAGCTCGTAATATCCTTTCCTTGGTGCGATAGTCCTGAAATTTGGCCACAATATTCCTTGGGGTTTTAATTTTGGGGTCTCTTTCAGGAGGTGATTGGTGAATTCTTTCAATGCCAACTTTGCCTTCTGATTCTAAAACATCAGGGCAATTCTCTTTCATGATTTCCTGGAAGATAGCATCAAGGTTCTTTTTTTCATCGTGACTTTCAGGGAGTCCAATAATCCTTAGATTGTCTCTCCTGGATCTGTTTTCCAAGTCAGTTGTTTTTCCTAGGAGATATTTCATATTTTCTTCTATTTTTTCATTTTTTGTTTTTGTTTGACTGATTCTTGAAGTCTTATTGAGTCATTCATTTCAATTTGTTCAATTTTAATTTTTAAGGTATTATTTCCTTTAGCTATCTTTTTTAGCTCCTTTTGTAACTGGCCAATTGAATTTTTTGGTTCATTGCATTCTTTTTCCATTTTGCCTATTTTATTTTTCAGGGAATTGTTGTGTTTTTCCAATTCACTAATTTTATTTTTCAGTGAATTGTTGTCTTTTACCAATTCACTATTTTTATTTTCTTGTGATTTGGTGATTTTTTCCAATTCGCCAATTTTGTTTTTCAGTGAATTGTTGTCTTTTTCCAATTTACCAATTTTGTTTTTTAGTGAATTGTTATCTTTTTCCAATTCACCAGACTTATTTTCCAGTTTTTCACATCTCTGTTGCAGGGTGATATTTCCTTCTTGCACTGCTCTCAATTTATTTCCCCAATCTTCTTCTAGCTCTCTTTTGAGTTTCTTTATGCAATCTTCCAGGTAAGCCTTCTGAAAGGGAGACCAGCTTAAGTCCACCTTTGTGGTTTTGTCTGGGATTGTTTTCAGAATCTCAGGATCTGGGGACTTCTCTAGTTTCTCTCCATAAAAGCTGTCTATGGTGAGAGCTCTCTTCTTCTTGCTCATGATTTTCAGCAGAGGTATCAGTCACCAGCAGAGAATTCTGCAGCTTCAGCGATTTCAATTTGCCCTGGGGTAATTTACCGAGTTGATTTCTGGTCTGGGGCTGATCTCCCTAGATCCGCACTAGGATCACACTTTCAGCCGCTCTCAATCCACCCTTTATCAAAGGTAGACCTGCCAAAGCACCTGCCTGCAAGCAGAGAAAAGTGGCCCAAGCGTCTCCCAGGGACTTCTTGGCAGCCCAAAATCCTCTGATCCTTCCCAGTCCCGGACTTGCACCCTGGCTGCGCACTGGCGTCTGACCTCTGGGAGCTGCTCAATCCCCTGGCTATCTAAAACTGACCTCAAAAGTTCTTTCAAAGTAGATATTTGATAGAAGTGCGTTGTAGTCCAAGTGTTTGGTGGAGCCCTCACTCTCGAACCAATTCGGAGGCTCAATTTGTCTGGGTCTGAGGGAAGGTCTCAGGAGCTCACGGAAGACACTGTCTGCAGTTCGCCATCTTCATGACTGATCATTTTTATTTATTTTTCTAAGCCATTAGAGTATGGTAGTAAGGAGGTTAGAAGGGAAAATGAGATGAGTAAATTCAGTAGAGATATTGGAAGTATGGAGTGGATAGGGAATAAGTAGGTCTGAACTTTAGCTATGAAACTGAGTAACTTATAGAATCAAACAGAATCACAGGACCTCAGTGTGGGAAGAGACCTCAGAGGCCATCCAATCTAACCAACACCTGAACAAGATTCCGATCTGCAATAGATGTTATATCCAGTTTTTCCTCAAGGAATTCCAGCGAGGGAAAACCTACTACCTCTCAACAGTCTAGTCTGTTTTTAAAAATTAAATTATTGGTTTTTTAAAAATTGTGAACTTATCAACAACAAAGATGAAAATCTCAACCTACCCAAAACAAGAAAAAACTATGAATATTATGTAGTTTATTTTTTTTAAAACTCTATATCAAAAATACCAATTTATCTAGCTTTAATCATTGAAAGGGTGTGGCCTAAGTAAAACTGAGACCTATTAAAGGTCTTAGCTTAGAAAGGTCAAAGACTCCCATTGCATCCAGGGTCATCTCCAGTTGTCCTAATCTATATTGATCACTGAATCCAAATGGCTCTGGAGGAGAGAGTGAGATGGATGTTTATGCATAGTCCTTCCTCACTTGAATCCAGTTCACTTGCAGGTCAAGGCATCTGCCCTCTGATGTCACGGTCCTCTTTAAGAATGAAGGACAAACAGTTGTCTAAAGACATAGAGACAGACAGAGCCACAGAGAAACTGAGAAACAATGTTAGCCTCAAAGCTAGAAAGATCTGCATTCAAATTCTCTAACATCCTGAGATCTTAGTTAGGCAAGTTGCTTATATAAGTACAGGCTTATAAAACTATAAGTTGTAGAGACAAAGACAACTTGCATTAGGAGGAAGTTCTCCTACTGATTCTCTAAACAATGGAATTATCAGTTAAAAATCTATCCCTTTCTGCAACAAGGCAGTTACAAAACTGATCTATTTCTCTGTGTTCCCTTCTGCTCCCTCCCCTCACACTTTTTTTTTTACTTCTATGAAATTTAAAGCAATGTTTTATTGGTGTTGTTTTTTGCCTTTATTTATTACTTACCTGTACACCACCTATCTTATTGAGGTGAAGCATTTCCTTGTAATAAACATGTATTGTCTAGGAAAGCAAATAAATATATAGGTTATATTTGATAATGCACATTTCGTTTTCCATCTGCAATTTAACTCTTTAAATAGGTGGAAGATAACCATCATCATAAGTTTTTTGAAATCACTATTGTTTGTCACTTTGATCATAATTCTGAGATCTTTCAAAGTTGTTTTTCTTCATATTGTTGTCATCACATAAATTATTTGCCTGGTTCTGCTTTTTTTCATCCTGCATTAGTTAATAAAAGCCTTTTCATGTTTCTCTGAATCCATTATTTATTATTTTTATCTTGTGCAAAAATATTCCATTCACAAATTTTGAAGTCATTCTCCAGTTTGTGGGTACCTATTTTGTCTCCAGTTCTTCGCTACTACAAAAAGTGCTATTACAAATATTCTTGTAGTATGGGTCCTTTCCCTTTATCCTTGTTTCCCTTGGAATCATCAATAGGTCACAGGGTATGTACAGATTAATTTTTGGATATAGTTTCAAGTTATTTTCCAGAATGATTGAACTAATTAATAACCCCAGTAAATTAATATATTTGGATTCTACAATTTCTCCAAAAATTACTGTTTTCCTTGTTTGTTAAAATTATCTATTTGTAGGTGGAATTTCTAAGTAGTTTTAATTGGTATTTCTCTAATTATTAGTGATTTAAAGCATTTTTATATGGTTGTAAATAGCCTGCATTTCATTTAAGAACTGCCAATTCATACACTTTGATCATTTATCACTTGGGCTCTTGTTTTTATATATATATTTGTATATGTTCTTTATACCATATGGTATAACATAAATAAAATTTAAGATGAATAAATTTGAAAAATAGTAAAAGTAAGTTTTCCTTAAGTACCAATCTGATATTGTTACTTTCCTACTTGATCAACTCCAGGGGCTTTCTGTGGCTTCTGAAATAAAATATAAATTCCTGTTTAGAGGCCCTAACTTATCTTTCTAACTTCATTGGACATCATTTCTCATATCACACTTTGCAATGTAAGCAAACTGCCCTTCAGTCTGGCCTTCAGAGGATACCTCATTCTGTCTTCATGCCTTTGTGCTGGATGTGTCCCATATATTTGAAATGTACCCTTTACTTGTCTCTGCCTCATGGAATTCCTCTCTTTTTTTTAGAATAAAGTTTAAGTATCAACATTTATATTAAGCTTTTCTGTCCTGCAATCTGCCAGGTTTGATGAATCAAAAAGAAAGAATTAAGATTGCTGGGAGAAATGTTACCAGTTTCAGATGTGCAGATGATACCATTCTGATGTCAGAGAGTGAAGAGGAATTAAGCTTCTTGATTAGGTGGAAGAGGAGAGTATCAAAGCTGGTTTAAAGCTTAACATCAAAAAAATGAACATCTTGGCAACTGCTCTCACCTCCTGGTCATTTCCTGGCAAATTGAGGGAGAAAAAAAATGAAAAAGTATCAGGTTTTATATTCTTGGGCTCAAAGATCACTCAAGATAATGACTGCAAGCCATGAAATCAAAAGATGATTGCTCCTTGGAAGGAAAGCCATGGCATATTTGGACAGCACACTAAAAAACAAAGACATCACCATGTTAACAAAGGTCCATATAGTCAAAGCTGTGGTTTTCCCAGTAGCAATGTATGGCTCTGAGTGCTGCTGAATTGGCACTTTTGAATTGTGGTGCTGAAGAAAACTTTTGAGAATCCTGTGGACAATCTGTAGATCAAATCAGTAAATACATAAGGAATTTAATCCAGACTATGCATGCATTGGAAGAAGAAATACCAAAGCTTAACTGCTTTGTTTACATATTGAGAAAATAGGACTCTGGAAAAGACCCCAATGTTGGGAAAAATTGAAGGCAGAAGGAAAAGGGGATGGCAGAAGACCAGATGAATAGATATTGTCACAGAAGCAATGAAGATGAGCTTAGACAGATTTTGGGAATGAAAAACCTGTTATGCTGTATTCCATAGGGTCAAGAAGCATCTGACATGACTAAACAAATGAACAACAGCAGTTCTGGACAACAGTCCAGGGTTGTAATGATTAAATGAGAAAATAATTGTGAAGCACTTAACACAGTCTCTAGCACTTAGTAAGCACTAAATAAATGTTAGCTATTATTACATTTCTATTGCCTATCATATAGCAGATATTTTGTAAATACTTGTAAGTTTATTGATTGGTTAGTTGACATATTTTGGATAGCTCTAATTTTTAGGATTTCCCTCACCCCCTTATATCACCTCTCTGGTGAAGTTCCTCATCTGAAAACTTAGTCTTTAAGGTCCATTGCAACTCTTACCTGTTAAGATTAAATTTAATGAGTCAGTACTTAAATACTCAACAACATTTATGCCAGATACTGTTGGAGACACAAAATTTAACTGACATGTTCTTTAACCTCATGTAATTTAGAATCTTTATCCCCTATGGCATTGATTTTTATTCATTTAAATACTTAGATATTTTGATTTTACAACTCCTTCATTTCTAAATATATCCCTTCCTTCTCCAATACTTAGTCAGGACATCCATTGTAACAAAGAAAAAAAAAGAATGAGGGAGAAAAAGCAGATCAACAAAATCAATAAAGTTACAATTTCTGACAACATATGCAATTTTTCACAAGTGTAAAATTTTTCAAAATTTCTCCCACTTCAACAAAGAAAAGATGGAGCATATTTTCTCAGTTAATCTCTCCAGCCAAATTTAATTATTTGTTGTTGTTGTTGCTGCCATTCTTTCTTCATTATTGTAATCACTATGTATATTGTTATCCTCGTTCTGTTTATTTCACTCTGCATCAAATTCATGTTTTCCCGAATTCTCCATATTTATAATTTCTTACAGTACAGTAATATTTCATTACATTCATGCTTGTTTGTAGATTAGAATCTAGTCGATGATTATGACATAATATATATTTTTGTTGTGGTTGAGTTGTTTCAGTTATGTCTGACTCTTTGTGTGATTTGGGGTTCTCTTAGCAAAGGATATTAGAATGGTTAACCATATCTTCCTCCAGCTCATTTTTACAGATGAGGAACTGAGGAAAACAGGATTGAGCAACTTGCCCAGGTTTACATAGGTACTGTGTGTTTGAGACCAGATTTGAA
The DNA here is from genome assembly GCA_023553655.1 of Myrmecobius fasciatus. Classification (NCBI taxonomy): domain Eukaryota; kingdom Metazoa; phylum Chordata; class Mammalia; order Dasyuromorphia; family Myrmecobiidae; genus Myrmecobius; species Myrmecobius fasciatus. The sequence continues at coordinate 196,077 of JAJPUD010001102.1, forward strand.
CTCCGGTCCTCCTGACTCCAGAGCCAGCACTCTATCCACTGTATCACCCAACTTCCCCTTTCTACTTAGAATAATATTTAATCATAATGTTTTACCTATTTCTTTTAATCAATACAGCTAATCAGAAAGTGCAGGAAAAATAACCCATTCCAAAGATTAACATTTGAACAAATCAAGAAGTTTCTATACAAGATGAATCCCAACATATTCAGTCCAGTGGACATGATGATGACTTTGGTGAATTTGGAAAATGTTTAGATCACATTAAGAGCCATTCTTGAAACTTTATAAAAACATGAGCTGATATAATTAATGCAACCTTCCAGGTATTATTAAGTTAAAAATTAATCTGTTTTAAGGAATGTCTTGATCTAAACACTATAAACAAATTCAGAGTTCTCAATAGGCATGCAATACATTGGATCTTAAAGGGATGATAATTCCAAAGGTTAAGTTCCTCTAGGAAACTCCTGTATTTTCAGGCACTTATTAATTTAGGAGTCTTTCAACAAATCCTGTGGATTCTATATAGAGAATAAAATGATTCTTTGTAAAAATTTCTCTTTGTTATGCTTAGATGGAGAAGTACAGTAAACACCTAGAAGTGCTGGTTGTTGAAAGAACCCAAGATCTAATGCATAAAAAGCAAAAGACTGACTATATGTTCTACAGTAAGTATTTGCTTATTCAAGTGAAGAAAATATACTGATTTTATATATAAATTAAGTTATATTCAATATGTTTATCAAGTACCAGTTACATGTTAAGGCACATTGTTAAGAAATAAAGATTAAAAAAATTAAGGCAAACCCAGTGCTCAGTAGAGGAAAATACACTTATTAAACACCGCCCCCCCCCCAGATATATCAGAATATGATCAAGTGCAGAAAAAAGGTCAAATGGATTGGTAGGAGAAATTCAAAGGAAGAGGAATCACTTCTAGTTATTCTCAGACAGAGAAATTGTTGCCAGTGTAGGGCAATGTTTACCTCACAACTTCACTGATGATTATGACAGCTGAATTTTGTGGAAAAGTTAGGTTTACTAAGCAGTCTGAGTTACTTTAAACACTATGCTCAATGCAAGCACAGTAAAGAATTCATCAAAAAACATTCAGTCAACAAGCATTATGAAGTGCCTACTGTAGGCTAGGCACTAAGCTGAGTCCTTTGATTACAAAGGAAGGTAAGAAAACAGCTCTTGCTCTTAAGTAGCTCAGCCTAATTTTTTGGGGGGGTCAAAATATATAAAGTATAAATTGGAGATAATCAATAAAATAAGACACTAGCATTAGGAGGGATTGGGAAAGGTTTCTTGGAGTTGGTGGGATTTTATCTAGACCTTGAAGGAGGTCAGAAAAACCATCAGTTGGAGATGAGGAGAAAGAGAATCCTAGGCATGTGGGGTGGGGATGACAGCCAATGAAAATGAATGGAGTAGGAAGATGAAGTGTTTTGTTTAAGAAGTAGCAAGTAGAACAAGAAGTAGCAAAGAAAACTGGAGGACTTAGAAGCTGGATGATATCTAAGGAAAGTCAGAAAATGCTCAAAATTAATTTCAAATGCTAAAAAAGGGAACAGTCTCAGTTAAATGTTTGTAGCTTTCTCCTTGTTAGAAGAGATCAAAGATTGAAAAAAAATATCTTAGTGGACTTATAATGTCCTTTGAAGCAATAAAGTCATGTATATATCTGGGAGAATTTTTGGTTCTAAGGGAAAGTTTACAGTAATTTAGCATCAATATGGATTGATATTATTAGAAAAAGTTATACTGAGAAGGTAAGACTTAAGCTGAATCTTGAAGATGTTGAGTCTATTATAAAGAAGAGAGTATTCCAGGTGTAAGAAAAGCATGAGAGAAGACTCTGGGTCAAAAATGAATATAGCATTGTAAAGGATAAAAACAGTTTGTATCTATACATTGCTTAACTGATTTGACTGAGTCATATAAAATTGGCTAATTTTTGCTATAACTAACTGAATCAGTGGGTTGGTTGATCCTTATATAGTGATAACAGCTTATGTGGAAAAGCAAGTAAGTTGAAACAAATCCAAATTTTGTAGAGCTATTTTTATAAACTAAAATTTGGAAGGACTCAGGTACTTGCCAGGACTGAAAACTTGCAAAATGGACTCAGGAACAATTTCTCTATCAGTTATCATCATTGCTCCTTTTTGAACACATATACCTCAAATCAATATAGCTACAGCATATATGAAAATATGTTAAATATACAATTAGCAATTAATGAAGTTCTTGACAAAGGAACAGTGGTATACAGAATTTAAAGGCATTTAGTCCCCTAGCAGGGTAGATTATGAATATGTATATGAACTATAACCTAGTCAAATAGAAATTTCTTAAGGAGTTATGAAAATATCACCTTATTTCACATGCTGAAATAACTGTAAATTCAGATTTTTTTTTGCTATTATTAGACTCAAATAAATATTCATCCTCTATCCCTCTAGGAGGTCCCATGACTCTTGCAAACCAAATGAGGACTAAATATGCTCAGTAAATCACTATGATTTTTATAGTTTCTGCCCTGTAGTTAGCATGGGAATCTTCCTTCTTCTCTGAGCTCTAAGATGTTTTATATTATGTATGTCAGTAAGTAGGTTTAGAAAGGGAGGAAAAAGCAAAAACTGCTTGTATAGAAATAAACAAACAAAATGACTTTTATTTGGGGGAGATATTTATTTGAATTTTAAGACCAAAATGCATATCAAGTGCTCAAAAACTTAAGTTCTATGAATGATTAGCATGTTTATGGCATTGTTATGGAATATTACTGTGCTATAAGAAATTATGACCTCAATGATTTCAGAAAAGCATGGAAAGACTTACACAGAATAATGAACAGTGAAATGAACAGAACCAAGACAACATTGTATACAGCAACAGCAATATTGTTTTAAGAATGATTTTGAACAAATAAATTATTTTGTATATTACAAATATCCAAATTAACTATAAAGGATATATGAAGAAAGATAATAACTGCATCCAGAGAATTGATAAATAGAAGGATGTATAGAATAATTATATATGTGTGTGTGTATGTGTGTCTAATGGTAGCCATTTCTAAAAAGGAAGAAGGGAAGAATAAAAGGAAGAAAAGAAATTTACATGCTAATTTTGTTATATATTTGAAAGAAATAACAAGTTGTGCATATTAAGTTAAAGTTTCATGTACAATCATCTTTTTTTGTTGTATTATGTTATAGAAATGCTTGTTTTTTCCATAAGTTAAAAATAAAATAAATTTTAAAAATGTTTATGGCATTGCATACTCCTGGAGTGTGGAACTATGTGTGACTGACTTTGTTCATTATTAAATACAAAGAACAGTTCCACCAGATAGACACAGAGAATATGGGGAGGAAGAGGATAAATCCAAAATAACAAATGTCTGCTTTGCTCATTGAGTTAGAGCATGAGGTTTAAGTCCCAGATATGCCAGTTATGATCTTTCTATTCCATAGTCTCTGCTTTACTTCTAACTCCATCTTTACCAATGTGTGACATTAGTCACAAGAGTGTATATGGATCAGTACAGATCTATTACAACTGGGAAAACAATTCAAAGTGACCTACTTCCAGTATATGGAAGCAACTGATAGTGATAACTAGGAATGTTTTACAGGAAGGAAGAGAAGAGGAAAGGAGGTGGGGATGGGGAGAGAGAGAGAGAGGGAAAGAGAGAGACAGAGACAGAGACAGATAAAGACAGAGACAGAGAGAATCAGAGACAGAGAGACACAGAAGGCTCTTTGGGTCATCTTCCCATGAAAATATGATAATTGCCAATTCTTTCACATCTAAAAACAGGCATGTTACCCAAACAAGTCACAGATGACCTAAGACAAAGCAAACCCCCATAAACCCAAAGTTACATAAGTGCAACCATCTTTTTCAGGTATGTTATCATGACTTAATTTAGAATTATTTTTCAAAATGTAGCAATATGGATACTATAATTTGTTTATTGCTTTATTTAGGTAAAGTATGCATAGTGTCTGTGAATGGAGAATAAAATGCAGATATTTAAATAACATCAACAGAGGTTATAGACTATCTCAAGTAGCAACTCAAAATTGGTATGATCTGGTTATAAGTTTTTTTGTTTTCTTTTTGTTTTTTTTTCTCTGAATATAGAGATAACAAAAAAAGTCACTTCAGTGAGCCAAAAGGTGTATATTTAACATAAATAGCAGGAAATTGCTCTAGAAAGGTACATTTTAGCTTCTCAGAAAAATATGTTTTAAAATTTGAAGTAAATAGGTCACTCAGTTCTCTACTGCCATAACAAAGGGAATGTTGGTAATATCAGCATCATCACTGAAGCTGAGCTGAATTCATTTTGCTTGGGGGCAAGTTTGTGAATTTCAGAGAAAAATCCATAAAATATCAGCTCTAAACACTGACATGGAAAAGACCAAAATTTGTATTTATATAAGAGCATCTTCCTAAACACAAAGCATATAAGAAATCCTGAGAGTTAGTATGATTAACTTAATTGAACAGATAGAGAAATTGAACCATAGAGATTAAATAACTTGTTCAGTGATTGATAAGGACTCTTCCAAGGTAATTTTGGAGAACCCCTATCTAACACCCAGGACAGTACCAAACTAATATCTAGATAAAATAATAGAGATACTGAAAACCAACTGAAAAGGGATTAAGTTCTTTAACAATTCAATTAAACAGATATTCATTAAATATCTACTGTGTGCAGGGTAGGTACATTGTACTTGGTTCTGGGATCTCTCATGTATGTATTTTGTATTTTGAAACTTTAGTCTAAACAAATAGGTTTTCTTTAAAAAAAATTTTCAACCTTGTTTGACTGCCTCTATATAATTGTATGTATGAATTTTAAAATGTTCAAGTACATGACGGATAAAAAACTGAGATAGTCTGAATGTTTGAAGCTAATTTTTCTTCGATTTGGTAAGACCTTTGCAAGGCTTTGGCTATACCATTATAATCTTGCAAAAAGCATAATAACTTTATTTTTAAACATTCAACTGATCACCAGCTGAATCCTTCTGAGATCAATTTATCATAGCTTAGGGAAATACTGTTGAAGAAGAGAGCTCATCTTACCAAAAATTGTCACATACCTTGCCTGACTTAACTATTTTCTGTCTTCTGTGCCTTCCTAGTAATATTGTTGGCTTCACCCAGCTATCTAGTACCGGCACACCATACCAAGTTGTAGAATTTCTCAACAAGCTGTATACTACCTTTGATGAGATTATAGATAGCTATGATGTCTACAAAGTGGAGACAATAGGGGATGCAGGTTGAGTAATCATTATACTGATATATTTAGGGATATTAATAATGAATTGTAATTGGAATAAAACTGGAGATGAATGGGAGCCAATGATTAGTGTATGTGAAAATTCAACCTACCTTATTAAGGGCAGATTTATTATGGAGAAGCACTCATATTTAATAATCTCTTCTTAATATTTTATTTATTGAAGTTGGATTCAGAAACACCCATAGATACAAAGGTACAAAGATTCCCTGTCTCTTACTTTATTCATATTTATTTTGGCAAGATGGTGATTAAATGGATATTAAGAGAAGGCAGTGAATCGGTGCCAAATATTTAGCTTACTATAAAATAGCCATTTTATAATTTTTCTTAGTTTAATCAAATATATTTATAGAAATAATATGGAAGAAATACCAGCTTTAGCTATTGAAAATGAAATTGTAGTATTGAAAATTTAAAGTAAATCTAGAATTATAACATGACAAATTGGTCAAATGATAAACTTCTTAATGTTACAATAAAATGATATATCACTTACTTGAAGTTGAATTTTTTCATTCTAACATTATTTTTTTTGTTTACCATTTGTTACTGGAAAACACTGACTTATTAAGTAGATAGGATTCCACTTTTTATTTAATTATAGGCTGATGTAGAAATACTATATGTAAACATTATTTCTTGGGGGATTCCCCAATTAAGAAGAGAGAATCAGCAATAATAAAACTCAATTACTCAGGGTTCAGTAAACCTGAAATCATCTATATGTAGGGGAAATATTTATTTGATAAGAAACAATCTGGCAAAAATTATGCTTAGATCAATATTTTAAACCTCATTTCACAATAATTTCAAAAAGGCTACGACTTAAACATCAAAAATCATACCAAAAATTTTGAAGAGATGATATGCCTTTCAAAACTATGGATAAGAGACAAATTCTTAACATAAGGGATAAAGACAATTATAAAAGATAAAAATAGATAATTTTGATAATGTGAATTTGGAGAGCTTTTACAAAACAAAATTATGGTGTTCAGGATAAGAAAGGAAGGAATTGACTAGGGAAAAGAATAGAAACTTTGAATCAAAAAAATTTTTTTTGGTTAAGCTTTTGGTATAAGAAGAGATATAAGAAAAAAGTAACAGAAATGCATAACCAAAAGCCATTTCCAGTATAATATGAACAAATAGTTCACAAAAGAATTGTAAACTATAATACAGAAGAATGCTCCAAGAAAAACACAAATCAAAACAACTCTGAAGTTTCATTCTTGGGCAAATTTGCAAAGATGACAAAATGTGGGGATATTCAATATTAGAGGAGTTGTGTAAAGATAGGCACACTAATGTATTGTTTTTGTAGCTGTCAATTAACCATTGTAGAAAACAGTTTGGAATGATTTTAATACAGTGGCTAAATTATCCATACTTTTTGACCCATAGATTATATTGTTTGGCAGACACTTCAAAGAGGAGATTGATTAAAAAAAGTCTCCATATGCACCAAAATATTTATAGTAACACTTTTTTTTGATAATAGACACCTGGAAAAAATTAGATACCCAATGATTATGAAATGACTACACAAATTGTTGTACATGAATGTAATGAAGTATCACTATGCTATAAAAAACAATGAATGTGATGAATATAAGGAAACATGAAAGGATTTAAAAAGAATTAATGCAAAGTAGAATCACCAGAGCCAAGAAAACAATACACATAATGTGTTAAATAATGTAAATGGAAATATCAGCATTCCCAAAACAATTTAAAAAGAAACGCTGCAAAATTACAAGTAACAAACTTGGTCCTTAAGAAAAGTTATGAGAAGATACCTTTTCTGATTCATTTATAGAGGTTGGGTAGAAGCATACATTGTCAAGCTTTTAAATTTTTTTTCTCTTCCTCTTTTTTTTCTTTTTTTAAAAAAAGTTCTTTGTTATAAGGAATGGCTCTCTGGGAGTGGAAAGGGAAGAGAGTTGAAGGGGGAAATAGGAATTATTTATTTATTTATTTTATAATTTTTTTTTATTAAAAGCTTTTTATTTACAAAAAACATATGATTTTTCTACATTGACCTTCGCAAAAACTTTTTTTTGTTCCAAGCTTTTCCCCTCCTTCCCCCACCCCCACCCCTAGATGACAGGTAATCTAATACATGCTAAATAGGATAAATTATATGACAAATCCAATATATGTATACATATCTATACAGTTATCTTACTGCACAAGAAACATCAGATCTAGAAAGAGAAGAAAAAAAAAACAACCTAAGAAGGAAAACAAAATGCATGGAAATATTCATAGAAAGTGTTAAAATGCTATGTTGTGGTCCACACTCAGTTCCCTCAGGCCTCTCTCTGGATGTATGTGACTATCTTCATCGCTGAACAACTGGTTTGAATCACATCATTGTTGAGGAGAACCATGTCCATCAAAATTGATCATCGTATAGTCTTGTTGCTGTGTATAAAGTTCTCCTGGTTCTGCTGATTTCACTCAGCATCAGTTCATGCAAGTCTCTCCAGGCCTCTCTGAAATCCTCCTGTTGGTCATTTCTTACAGAACAATAATATTCCATAACATTCATATACCATAATTTATTCAGCCACTCTCCAATTGATGGGCATCCTTTCAATTTCCAGTTTCTTGCCACTACAAAAAGGGCTGCCACAAACATTTTTGCACATGTGGGTCCCTTTCCCTCCTTTAAAATCTCTTTGGGATATAGGCCCAGTAGAAACACTGCTGGGTCAAAGGGTATGCACAGTTTGATAACTTTTTGAGCATAGCTCCAAATTGCTCTCCAGAATGGTTGGATAATAGGAATGATTTAAAAACAAAAGATGTCAATAAATTTAATTTTTTAAAAAAGATAGTTCCTAATTGTCTTGTTAGTTCATCACCAGACAAGGAAAATGTTCCTGGAATGTCTCTGACTCTTAAGTGAGTCCTTTTTTTGAGGAAATTAGTGAGATCTATTCCCTTACACATGGGAATTGAACAATTGTAACCATGGCCATCTAAATGTAATAGAAAGAACACTGGATGATTTGGCGTGGGAAGCTTTTGGCTTCAAACCTATCTTTTACTTATTACTAGAATGACTTTGGGGCAAGTCTTTAACCTTAATGGACCTTCTTTTTTTTAATCTGTAAAATGAAGAGGTTTCACTTAGATGATATTTAATATGTCTTGATTATATAAGACATCACCACTCTGTTTTTAATTCCCAAACAATCTTCTTAGGAGATGGTATCCTCCAAAGCTAATGCAATTTTATGCCTGGTACAAGGAAAAGTATAGTTCTTTTGGTTTCGAAGTTTTGTGTGATTAAGAGGAAGCTTTAGGATGATGATTATGCTATATGAGGACTGCATGAATGATCTGGAAATGTGTAACTTTACAGAGGACATAGTATTTGAAACTGTAATTTGAGTTTTTATATCCATATGTAAGGTTAAATAGGGAGAGAAAAAAATATATCCCACCTATACCCTCTGCAGATTAAGGGTTAATGGAGTTACTAATAGTTTCAGAGGTAGTCCTAGTTGCAGCAGGCATCTGTTATCCCATCCTACCATTCCCAGATTCTTCTAGGCTGAATCTAATGTTTTTAAATCCTATTTTTTTTGTAAATAATATTTCATTATGATTTTGGCTCATATTTTTGGCTTACCTAAAATTTGCTCCCCAAATCTCTAAACAAAGATTAAGTGTGGCTTAGGTTTCTTTTCTTGCTTAAAATCTTATCTACTTTTCCACTCCACATGACCCACAAAGAAGCATACTTACATTATGGTTTAGTGTAGCTTTACTGCATGAAAGGGAAAAATAATAAGCCACAGAACAGAGACTCCCCAAAGGCTGTTTAGATATAAGGGTCAGGCATCTCTGTGCTCAGCAAGGATCCTTGATCCATTAATGACTAAGTTCACACATTTCTTCTTCCTAAAGAAGTAGGTAGTGCTGATGTAGCTGGATCTGGATTCCTCCCCTCCTCCCTCCCATCTCTAATGCTTCTAATCAGATGAAGCCAGACTCTTTTAAACCAAAACTCTCCCAAACTTTTCAATCAATTCCACAAAGAGAAAGGGAAGGAATTGTTTCCTCAGCACCCGCTTTGACTCCTTTACTCGGAATCCCATACAACTTTCCTGCATGTCTTGATGCAACAGTCTCTTTCTGACAGCATTTAGATTGCCATCCTCATGGGCACTCAGGAAACACAGGGGGAAGATGAGAAGGGTGATTCTCTCACCTTTCTCTCCTCATCCTGGCTCTCTGGCTTAGGCAGCTGAATGGTGGGCTGACATATCTCTTTCTCTGCTATGCCTCTCATGGTAGTGTAGCTATGATGTCCTCCATCACAAGCACCCTAGTCAGGATGACAATTCACAACATTTATGTCCTTTTTTCCTTTTTTTTGCTCTTTGATTATGATTCCCAAGACTTTACAGGTCTAATAAGAAACAAGGTAAATAAGGAGGAAAAGTACAGCTTCAAAAGCCACAAGTGCCATAAAATTTTATCATACTGAAGAGTGGTTAGATCCCTTTTGCTTGGCATCAGAGGATCAAAGTAGAAGCAATAAGTGAAAGTTGAAGGAAGGAAGATTTGAGGTAAGGAAATATTCCTAACGATTAGAGCTATTCTCAAGAGGAATATACTACTTTAGGAGACAACCTTCAAGCAAAGGCTAGATGGTGTGTAGTAGAAGGGGCTCTTGTTCACTGTCTCCCATATCTGCAATGCTCTCCCTCTTCACTTCCACCTTCTGGCTTCCTTCAAGATTTAATTCAAATTCTGAATAGATGCCTTTCATGATTTATATCCTACATGTCTATTGCTCATGCTTTCTTTTTGGAATTATTCATTTACTATCCATCCACCTGTTTGTCTATCTATCTATCTATCATATGTAAATAATTATTTTCACAGTGTTTCTCCCACTTTGGATTGTAAACTTCTTGAGAGCAGGGAATGCTTTTCTGCCTTTCTTTGTATTCCCAGAATTTAGTGCAATAGGTATTTAATAAATGCTTGTTGAGTGACTCACTAACTGATTGATGCCTTCACCGGACTCCACACTCTTTGACCTTAATGCCCATTGCTAGGATTGATGGCTTTAGAAGGCTTATCCACTGTGAAGTCAACCTCTTGCTAAGCCTGTCCATTTAGGTAGGCCATGTGATCTTATGTAATAATGGAGACAATATAATTTTATATTATTCTCTCAGTCATTTATCCTTGAAATCTTGCAATCATCTTTGATTTCTCTCTCATTTTTCTTCCCTACATTGTTGGGATTTCAAAACTGCTCAATTTACATTGAAAAAAAGTGAGATAAAAATCTGTTTGGATGCTATATATTGGGTTTTTAAGAATGATGATAATATGTGTGCACACACAAATTATTGACCAAAATGTCAGAATCAGGGGTTCCCTGATTAGACACAGTATTTTCTGTATATTTATTTTGTCTTGTTTTTTATGAAAAAATTATTGTTATCAAGTTGGATTTATATAAGTGATGCAAGAATGAACCTACATTACAAAAACTATTGACTTAATCTCATTATTTTGTCTGATTCTTCAATTATTTCAATGCTCTATGTGTTATAAATTGTGAGGATGAGAGATAGTATTAATAATGATATATGAGAATGCCTTAGACATATAGTGGGAAATAGAATATAGTTTAATCCATTTCTATAGTCATATGCAATAATGCTGGATTTGGGAATCACTGGAGCTGGATCATTTGCCACTAGTGTGATCTTAGGTCAGTTACTGGTTTCCTTATCTGTAAAAGAAGACTAAACTAGATGTTCCCATACAGTTCTAAATATGCGATTATAAGATTCTAAAATTAAAGAGAGCAATCATAACAATCCATCAATTAAAGTGAAACCAATCAATAACATGCTATAAAGGACAGCAGAAGCTCATGTAAGATAAGTGTTTAAGGACCTGAATACTTTCTGTCTTTCATCAGTGCTAACCAAGATTTTTTTTTATGTATAATGATATTATCTAAAAATAGAGATACTGCATTACATGTAAGATTCAGATTTCTTGGAAGAGGCAGTGGTTAGCATCTCAATGAAGTTACCTTAGACTGCCTCTTGTTAGGGACACAGTAATACAAAGTAGAGCTAGAAGGAACCTTAAAGCTCATCTAATTCAACCCCTCAACTTACAGGTGAAGAAACTGCAGATCAGAGTTGTTATATGCACCCAAGGTCACATAGGTAGAAAGAGGCAGGACCAGGATTTGAATATACATTCAGTGATATCAATCAGTGATTCAGCCTTCCTCCAAGTTCATTGCTCATTCCACTACATTACGCTGATTCTGGACCTCTGTTTCAGAACTCAAAATTCTTAATACAGGACAAAGGGGATGAACAACGCCAAACAATCTTCCAAGGAAACAGTGGGGATGACAGCAGGATTTGAAAACTTGCAAAAGATTTCTAAGCCCAAATTCTCTTCCAGATGCTAATTTGGTATTTTCTATTGTCAACTGTATGTACCTAACTAGAAGGTAGAAAAGCGATTTTGGGGAGGGACATACATACTAGAGTTTCAGCAAAGATAACTAGGAGATGGAAATGTGATTTGACATGATAGGGTTTCTGGGAATAAAAAAATGGGGTTTGACAGTGTTTCACTACTTGGACTATTTAAGTAGGACTGATATTTATTTCCTTCTCTGCTCGGTTATTTTCTTTTTTTGTTCCTCTGGAATGGATTACTACTATACTATTTTCCCTTAGCTATATACTTGGATAAGGTATAGAAAAGAGATGAATCACCTCATGTTAAGTATATCAAATACACACTCTTCAATGACCATATGGTAGTCTCCCCTTCAAGGCAAATTGCAACAGCTGTTGAGACAAGGAAAAGCCTTTGCTCACTTTCATATGAACGTAGATTCCACCCTCCTACAGTGAAAAGCTCTCTACAGCACAAGGATTTGACAGGAAAAAGTTTGGGTAACTAATAATGTTGAATTCTGCTCTAAAAATGCTGTGGATTGAAAGCTATTGTATCTGGGTCCCTGATGGCTGGTAAGAAAGAGATAAGAGATTTTCCCATATCTACTTGGGTAGGGGGAAGAGGGAGGGAATCTAAAGATGGCAGTCATATACATTGAGAAGACCAAATATTTCAGAAAGTTAATATTAAATGAGGTGGTTTAAGATAACATTATAGACCTTGAAGAAGACAAATTAAATCAGTGAAGATTGATGAAAGATTTCTTTCTTTCTTTCTTTTTATGCTTACCAATACATCAAAACTTTCTCCATAATTTCAGCTTAATTTTCAGTAAGATAAGTAGGGTAGGAAAAATTATAGGAGGAAAGAGGAAAAGAATTCACTTTTAAATGTGATCTCCTGAGTCTGAATTTTAGACTTACAGTCTTATAAACCTTAGAACTAAAGAACTGCTAGCATTATTAGTTTTTAGCATCTAGCTTCATTGCTTTGGTTTTTTTGGTTTGGGGTTTAATTAATTGTGACAATGCTATATTTAACAACTCATAAATACTTTTTAATCCAGGAACTATTATAAAGTATGTTATTATGAAAAATGTGAAACAAGCTTGGATTATATGTTCTGGATTTTTTTAAGTTAAATTTAAGGTCAGTAAAATAAGTAAGACAAGTATTTCGACTGACCAGATGATAGGTTCATAGATTTAGAGCTGAAAGAATTCTTAGAGGTCATGAAGTGATCTAATACAATTCACTCCTTTTATGTGTGACAGAAAAGGCCCAAGAGGAAAATAAGTGATCTGCCCAAGTTTACTAAGCAATAAAGAACAAAACTGGGATTTCAATCCAAATCCTTTGACTCCAATCCAGTAACTTTTCCATTGTATCATAAGACCTTTCCCCCAGTTGTATAGGCCAAATTAATTAACTCTAATGGCTAGAGTATACACATATATACATGTATATACATACATACATATACATGTATTTACACACACATTTATAGATATAATACATCTTTAGACATTCTGGTTAATAGAGCTACACATATATGCACATGTGATTTATCATATTTATGTGTATATAATATATATATATACATATATTATACACATATATAATGTTTTTGCTGTGCTTGAATTTTGTTTTTAATAAATTGCATTTCAAATAAGTGGGCCACCAGCTGGGTCCTGGAAATCTTTCTATGTTATCTCTAAATTACTTCAGTAATTATGGATGACTTCTTCATTTTGTGTGTGTATGTGTGTGTGTGTGTGTGTGTGTGTGTGTGTGTGTGATAATACCACCTGTGATTTTTTCCATTCTTTTGAAACTTTACCTTCTTTGAAGTATTTTTTAAAAACTCTTTATTGAATATTTTTTTAAAATGTCATATCCAACATGTATTTCCTCTGCCTATATTTGATTAGTTACAGCTATGCTTTTTGTCTTTATTTTTTGGAGACATTTCTACCTCTTTATCATGTCTTGAGGTGTTAGTGTCCAAATGTGATTCTTCCAATCTTATTCATGAAGAAAATAGATTGCTAAACAAATAATGCTGGCAGATTTGGTCTATTTCATATCTATTTGTTGTCTGTCCTCTTTGGTTTATTCCCATATTACTAATGATGACTTGTATGCAAGAAATGGTGTAAAAGAATTCACAAAGTACATACAAAACCTGAAAAAATGGATCAATCATATGTTGAGAGTTATAGATTATAGATGGAAAATTCAAGTTGTATTAGTATTCACAGTATATTGAATTTACAATATATTCTTACAGAGGAAGTGAAAAAAATTGAGTAGTTATGATTAAGGGAATAATGAACAAAAATTGCATGGCATGACAATGTCTAGATGGATTTTGGTCAATACTAGTAGAGGAAATAGCCATGCCAGTGAGATCATGAATCTATCAAAATATTAATTCTATGTAGCTCTCTGACACAGAAAATTTTTAGTCTGGAAGATGAAAATCTGTGAGTTAGAACAAAGACTCTTGCATTTCTGGGATCTTACTAGAGAGAGGTGCAAAGGTGTGTGTGTGTGTGTGTGTGTGTGTGTTGGTTGTTGTATAAGATTTCCTCCATATCTAAAGTTTTAAGACAAGAGATAATATAGGAGTTTGAGAAGTTGAAGTTTTAGGTGAACTTTCACTTTTAATTTTGCAAATTATGAGTGAGTGGATATGATTAGGAGTCAGGAAATTCTGTAATCAGGGTGGAGAGGAAATTATACTTGAGGTCTCCTTCAATGGAATGACCATGGTCAGATGGAATATGTCTGAAATAGAAGCAGAATGGTATAATGGTTTAAATTTCACTCATCTTGGTATCCCTTCTCCCATTTGAGAGAACTTGTGTGGTCCTTAATATATCCATCCAGTTTTCCTATACTTTCTCCCATTGGGAGATTTCCTGTACTTTAAAGCTATGTTTGTAATTTCTGTTTAATTAATTAATTACCTTGATTTTAGGTAAAAGATACAACTTTTTTTGGCAGAGGCAGAACCATCAACAAAGTATGACAGAAACAAATGGGACATTTATAAATTTAAAAATGGGAAATAAAATAAACATCTACTTAATTCATTAGAATGTTATCCAGTCTGAGGACAACTAAACAAAATGAAAAGGAATCTTAAGTACCATCATATTTTATAAACTCCAAAGTGCAAAAAACTGAATCTGAGGTTTCACTTTTACAAAAATTCAAGTCATGAATAAGTAATATTAAGTAATAGAAACAAGGTCGTTTGAGTAGAGATTTCCTTCAGAGGCAGGAACTTCAGGTAAATTCATTCTTGAGTGAGGAATAGAGTGGAGGTTTTAACAAAAGGGAAAAAAAAGTTGGGAAAGGGTGCCTCTGCATAAAAGTGAGGGATCAAATGAGAGGAGTAGCTTGTTTTCCCACCAAACTAATTTAACCAGCATAAAGTTCACAATTCTGGTCAGCCAATTGTGTTAGCTAAATGCTTGGGCACTTTGGGGAAAATGAAGCCCTGGGCCAATAACTTAACTGACCTTTTACTTTTCACCCAATCTCTGTTTTTCCCTTTGTTCTCCTCCCCATGCCTTCTTTACCTCATGTCATGATCCTTGTTCTCTGGTCAGCTCAGCTAGATGGCCTCTTTCCCTTGATAGTTATCTTCTCCAAGAGCACTGGCCTGGGTGCTAAGAGCTCCTTTCTTTGCTATCAGTTAATTCCAATGAGAATTCAGGACTGACAAACTTACAAGGTGGCCCCCAAGCATGAATATATTCATCTTGGGGATGATATTTATTCACTTAAAATCAGATCAGGAAAGAAACAAAGACGCAGCCCCCAAACCCAGAATCAGAGTCACTGAGGCAGGAATCAATTGTGGTATGCTCAGCAGTTTGCCATTTCTGATTGGGTGAGGGAAAGAATGACCCCTTCCTAAGGCTCCTTATGGGAAAATTGCTTGCCATATAAGGAGTATTAAGGGAGAAGAGGTTTTGAGGGGTGAAATCAATCATTTTTAAAAGTGACTATAAGTCATCATTTTTTCCAGTTTGGTGGCCAATAGGAGGTGACTTGTTGTCTTAAAGCTCGGAAGCACCAAATTACATACACATGACTTTGTCATTCCCAAAGTGTGACTTGCTGGTTGGCCAGAGTCAAGAAAGGCAGCCTTTTGCAAGTCTTGTTCACCTCCTAGTTACACTCACTACCTCTCCTTTTCCCAATTCACTTCTTCAAAAGTCATTGTCATTGTATCATTGTCTCTGCTATGTTTTCTACACCTTTGAAAGCTACACTGATTCTTCTAAGATGTTGGATTGTTATTCAGCAACTTTGTATACACTAAAAAGGCTCAAAGAATCAATCCACAAACATTTGTTAGTCAAGTGTCTATATAAGTATTTATAATGAGTCAGATTGCATTTAATTATTTTCTGAACTCCACTATCATTGTCCCAAGTCCCTATATTTCCAATGTGTGTATCAGAGAGAAGAGAAATATATGGATGCTTACCACACCCTACATGGGCTAAAAACTCATAGTTTGTCAGGAAATCAGAACCAAAGACTACAGAGTGAGGTACATATTTCACTAACTTGTTCCTGAGTGTCATAGCACTTACTCAACAAAGGCAAAAGGGAATAATGTTCTTCAGGCACAAGAAGCTGGCACTGGCTGCTTCTACATTGGGAATAATCAGAAATGTCCTAAAATACAGTGAGGATCACAAAGTGACCTTTGGTCCTCTGTCCTCTCCACTCCTCATCCCAAGGACTTTGACTCTCTTAGATACATACTTAGAATTAATTTTCTCGGATCTTTGTCCTAACTGGATCTTCAGAGCCATAGCTGAAATATAAAAGGAAGGTATGGAAACAAGAGAACAAGTAATTTTATCTGAAACATGCATACTTTTAAAATGCTTTCTCAAGTGTTCTATCTCTGTATTTTCAGACATAGTCAAATCAGGAGTGCCCAAAATGAATGGTATTCTCCATGCTAGGCAGATAGCTAGTATGACATTGGATCTGGTGTCTGTGTGTAAGACATTTAAGATCCCCCACAAATCCAATGTTCAGTTGATGATATGTGCTGGGATCCATTCAGGTAAGAAATTCCAATGATAGGGAAGATGGTGTGACTTTGTTTATACAAGAAAGTACAATGAGAGGACCAAAATTTTTCATGCTGATTTTTCAGATCATGGGAGTACAGCACCACTAACCCCTACTATGTGGAAGGGATAACTGTATATATTTTTAAAATATAGCAGGATTAGAGATGAGGTTCCAGATTGTATAATGATTGTGCTTTACACTGGTTGACAAACAAACCAATTTTACCCTAATCTTTCCCTATTGGCCAGATTCTAAAGTAATCAAAACATACAAAATGTCATTTCATCAGAAATTAATAGAAATGTCCAATGCATTCCATTTATTAAACAAATATTCTTGAACCCCTACTCTAGTCTATAAACATATGAAGCAGCATTTTTTTCCTGTAAAGCTCTACTTCTGCCCCTCTCAATTTCAAAACCCCTTGACATCATAGGATTAAAAACACCAATGTTGCTAATTATAATTTTAATATAATAAAGTATTAAAATAAAACTGTGGCAAGTAATAAAACAAATGACTACTTATTTATAATGTATCAACAGTGAATAATATTCACAGCCAGAATCACCCCTGTGCTTTTCAAAATCACGGGGAAGAAAGGTAAAATCAAGAGTATGCTGAAGAAACCAGCTCATGGTTAACGATACATCAACTGTTAAATTTGCAGTGTGAGTAATTGGATCTTGGAAAGTGAGAAAGGCTACAAATTGAGAATCGATTTATTGTGTTTTTTGGATGCCTAGACTTAAGAAAGTGAGGAAGAAACTATTAATAACACAGATTCAACTTAAAGATGTATCATGTATACCATTTTTGGAGAACCATTTATTAAACATTTGTCAGCATATCATTGCATTCTGTGTATGAGAATACAACATTCTCATCCACCCTGCCAATGACTAGTCAACTATGGAAATGCAGTTCTCTCAGGATGGCAATTTAGGTGTTTCAGGAAATCTTTTCATGTGTCATCCCAAAATAACAGTTAAATGCAGTTCTCTCAAAATTTTTTCCTCTGTGCTTTCTTCTTGAGAGTTAATTCACATAGTCTCTCAGGAAAGATATTCTAGTTTTTTCACATAGTGAGTCACACTCCCCTCCCCCAATGGCAGTTAATTTTCTCAAGACCAACAGAATACTTTTCCTCAAGATTTTATTCCCTTTTAAAGATATAGTAATATTGTCCATGGGGCACTATTTTTGCTTAAATAATTATATTTTTATAGGTAAAAATACAACAGATTAAATCTGATAATATATTCACCATTATGCCTTAGTAGTTCCTTGTCTCACTGATATGAGGAATTTTGTAAATTTCATTTTCTTTTTTTAGGGCTATCACTGGTTCTTTAGCTACTCAGAATTCTTTCTTTTCATGATGTTTTCATTAACATTATTGTTGTAATTGTGTACTTTTTCAAATCAGTTCATGAAAATTTTCCTTTTTTGGAATATTTCTGAATTTCTAATATTCATTTTTTCTTGTTGCACAATAATATTCTGTTATATTCACACATCATAGTTTCTCCTCACTCCCAGCCCCACTCAATTCCCAATTGTTGGGCACCTATTTTATTTATAAGGGTTTTTTATTTTACTACCACAAAGACTTAAAAATATGTTCATTTATATTGAATCTCTCTTTGATTTTCATGGAACATATGCCCAATAGTGGGATTTGTGGTCCAAAGGTTATGAACAGTTTAATCATTTTTCTTGCATAATTCCAAATTCATCCTCAGAATGCAACAAACCAAAACATAACTAAGGATGTCTGTTTCCCTATAACTCTTTCAACATTGACCATTTTCATTTTTTGTAATCTTTACCATTTGCAGGGTGTAAGATAAGATCTGAAAATTATTTTAATTTTTATCTTTCCTACTATAGTAATTTGGAGCATGTTTTCAAATAGTTATTTATAGATTGCAATTTTCCTGAAAACTTGATTTGTATCCTTTGACATTTTATTGAGATATTAGACTTCTATCAGTAGTATTTGATGCAGTTTTTTGTGGGGTTTTTTGTTGGGAGGGGATCCCTTTGCGGTTTCTCTTCCTATTCAATCTTCATTGACTTATTAATATATAACTTGCATTAATGGAATCTGGAGTCTAACTACTAGCACTGGTAGTTCATTCAACTTCAACCTACCACTATATATGGATTATTACATATCTAAGTTGCTCATCCTGTGCTTCTTAGAGGTCTATGAATAAAGTAATTTTTCATTAATGAATTTGTAATCTTATCTCATTTATTAACTAATTAGCTTTAACCTGGCTCTAAATCATTAAGTATTGTTCAGTGAATTAGAGTGACCTACTTTACCATTACTAATTACTATCACTTATATTTAGATAAATGACAAAATTACTAAACATATATGATTTATAAGTAAATGGAATTGATAAACATAAAAACATAAATATGGTTGTATAATTGTGTATAGTAGTTTCTGATAATTGTTTTCTTTCTCTTGTGAATTCACCTAAATTTTTTCTTTTAATAAGTTGATTTTCTCTTTTTATTGTTATTTATTCTAATACAATTTCACTCTTTCCCCCATAATTCATCTCCTTCCTGATATCCTGTCTAATCCCTAGTTTGTTGTTTGTTTATATTTTTATTCTATTTCATTTTTTCTCTTCTCTTTCCCAGATCAGATTAGAATCTACTTGTTTCCTCCTATTGTTTTTCTTAAATTCATCTGATATTAATGTGTCATTCTCTCCATGAAATATTGTTTTAATTCCATGTGTTTTATGACTTCTTTCCCTTCAAGAATACTATAGAACCCAATTCCATGAATTTCAATTCTCATGCAGCATGTTACAATAGAAACTAAATCTGAGGGAGCAGTGGGGGATGCTGATATTGTTGACCTTTTCCTTCTTGTTTATCCATTTTGATATCTTATCATCTTCCCTTTGAACATATGACTCCCTGTTCATCTCTGTCTAAGCCATTCACTCCTCTCTGGTTTCCACTAGCATCCTAACTCATTTTCTCTTCATTGGATACCAAGATGTATAATTTTGATGTGAAGAAACTGATTTTTTGTAGTGATTATATATCTCCAATGAATTCATCGTGATCTCATCTTCTCCTGCTTCTACAGGATCACTTAAGGGGTATTCCTGGAATATTTTTTCTCTACTCATGGGACATATTTCACAGTCCTTCTCTGATCTTCCTTTTATCTCTCTAAATTTTCTTTTCTTATTCTCTCTCAAAGGTAGGTAAAGAAATTGGGGTAATTTCATTTACCTCTCATTTTCCAGGTTTAATCAGTCTTTTCCTGGTTCCCTTATCCTAATGAAGAGAAATGTTTGGATATGATATCGCCACTATTTATGTTGCTTTCTTTTATTTGATTGGTTTGTAGAATACTTTTCTTCTGAATTCTTTTGAAGGAATGACTCAGATTATTCTACTTTGTTGAACATGTGGTATTTTCATTGGTGTATTGCTTGCCTATTCTGTATTCTCTGAGACCACTGGAATGATCTTTTTGGGTACATTGTTATTGAGAGTTTTTTGAGAGGCTACTGAAGTTGGATCTCTTCTCCACTTTTCCCAGTCCTCATTTTCTGAGTTTCACTTTCTTTTCTGTGATTTCCTTTTTTCAGTTTTTTAGGCATATCTTGAGTGGTAGTCAGGAATAGATTGGAAGATGCTATCCTACATTACTCAGGAAAAACTTTGGCAAGTTTTTGCAGCTAGACCTTTTATCTACCTTTTTCTCATTTCTCTGGATGGCTACCTGTTTCTTGCTCAAAGAAACATGAATCTAGAGCTGGAAGGAAATAGCATCCTTTTATCCCAATGCCTTCATGCAACAGAGAAAAAAACTGAGGCCCCCTGGAGGTTAAATGACTTGCTCAACATTACATATGTACCAAGCATGAGAGAAGGGATTTGAAGACAAACCAGAGCCACTTTTCCACTGTAAATTGTAAGGATGATGACACTAATTGTTGTTGTTATTGAGTTGTTTTTTTAGTTGTGTGTGACTTTTCATTACCCCGTGTGGGGATTTTCTTAGCAAATGGAGTGGTTTGCTCTTTCTTTCTCTGGTTCATTTTACAGATGAAGAAAGTGAGGCAAACAAGGTTACATGACTTACTCAGAGTCACACAACTAGTAAGTGTCCAAGTTCAGATTTGAACTCAGATCTTCCTAGCTGCCCTAATTACTCCTTCCCTTTCCACAATCTTCTCGCTGGATTCCATACTTATGTATGCTTATCTCCTTTTCTTCCTCTTGATTTGCGTGAACTTTAAAAATTGATGCCAAAAACTGTTGCCACCTATAAGGAGGTTGGGGATCCTGTGAACTCCACTATGGGCCAGTGAAACTTTGGCCTGTGGTGGCAAGGGGATGAGGTACAGGAACACCAGGAATGATGGATGGGTTGCTGAACTGGTTTTCAGAACTTTTTTTTTCTCTAAAAACTCTATTGCTGTGGGTTCTTTTTGAAGTATTTGCTACATATGGAGGCATTTTTATTTGTTTTGGTGGGGGGTATACCCATACCCTATTTTTTATCCTTTCACCTTTTAAGAATTTTCACATATAATTTAAATCATTCCGTACTCAGCAGTTGTATCTTGTATGATGTCAGTTCAATGCATCACAGACTGGTTCTGGCTAGAAGTTCAAGTATTACTTTACACTGTTAAGGTTGTGTTATCATTTGTAAAATACTTTCAGTTTCTCCTTTGAATTTCATAACAAAATTGTCAGTTGGGCAAAACAGATGAGGAAACTGAAGTACAGAGAGGTTGATTGATTTGCTTAAGATCACATAGCTAGGTCTTTTGAGTTTTGAAGCATTGGGCATTGGCCTTAGAGTCAGGAAGAGCTGGGTTTAAATCCTGCCTCACAAGTAACTGGGAATTAAGTGGATACCCATTGGTAGGGGAATCGTTGAAAAGTTATGGTGTATGAATGTAATGAAATATTATGGCTCCATAAGAAATGCTAAGCAGGCTGATTTCTTTTTTTTCAATTGTTTTTCTGTTTTTATTCTTTCCACTGTTGTTTTTTTCACCATATAAGGTGATTTTTCTTTTTTTTCATTTTATTAAAGCTTTTTATTTGCAAAACATATGTATGGGTAATTTTTCAATATTGACCCTTGTAAAGTTTTCTGTTACAAATTCCCCCCCCATCCTTCCCCTCCCCTAGATGGCAGGAAGTCTACTACATGTTAATTATGTTAAAATACTTGACAAATCGAATGTGTGTAGTATACATATTTTTACAGTTATCTTGCTATACAAGAAAATTTGGATCTACAAGAAAAAAAAATCTGAGAAGGGAAACATAATGCAAGCAAACATCAATAGAGAGTATGAAAATGTTATATTGTGGTCCACATTTCACATTCTTCTCTCTGGGTGTATATGACTATCTTCATCACTGAACAATTGTTTGAACTGGTTTGAAACATTTCATTGTGGAAGAGAGCCATGTCCATCAGAATTGATCATCACATAGTCTTGTTGTTGCTGTGTATAATGATCTCCTGGTTCTGCTCATTTCACTCAGCATCAGTTCATGCAAGTCTCTCCAGGCCTCTCTGAAATCATCCTGCTGGTCATTTCTTACAGAGCAATAATATTCCATAACATTCATATACCATAATTTATTCAACCATTCTCCAATTGATGGGCATCCCTTCAGTTTCCAGTTCCTAGCAACTACAAAAAAGGGCTGCCACAAACATTATTGTACGTGTGGGTCCCTTTCCTTCTTTTAAGATCTCTTTGGGATATAAGCCCAATAGAAACACTGCTGGGTCAAAGGGTATGCATGGTTTGTTAACTTTTTGAGCATAATTCCAAATTAAGCAGGCTGATTTTAGAAAACCCGGAAAAAACTTGCATAAACTGATGCTAAGTGAAGTGAGCAGAACCAAGAGCAAAATTGTACACAGCAACAACAAGATTGTGAGATGATCAACTGTAATGGACCTGGCTCTTTCCAACAATGAGGTTATTCAAGGCAATTCCAATAGATTTGGGATGGAAAGTATCCACATTCTGAGAGCAAATTATGAATACTGAATGTGGATCAAAACCTAGTATTTTAATCTTTTTTGTTGTTATTATAGGTTGTTTGCTTGTTTTTTCCTTGCTTTTTTCTCTTTGATCTGATTTTTCTTGTGCAGCATGATGAAAATGAAAATATCTTTAGAAGAATTGGACATATTTAACCTATATTGGATTTCTTCCCATCTTGGGTAAAGGAGAAGGGTGAAGAGAGGGAGAAAAATTTGGAACACAAGGTTTTGCAAAGGTGAATGTTGAAAACTATCTTTGCATGTATTTAAAAAAATAAAATACTAATAAAACAAAAAAAAATCTGCCTCAAAACACAAACCAGCTGTATGACCTCAGATAAACCATTTAACCTCTCTAAGCTTTAGTTTCCTTATCTTTGAATTGAGGGCACTGGACTCAATAGCTCTTAAAGGCCAACTTTAAATCTGTAATCCTAGGACACCATAAAGTTCAGTGCTCTCTTGGCTTCCCCATGCTATACCCTTTTCTAGCAATTACTTTCCCCATGCCTCCTTATGCCCACTAAACTCTCAGAAACTTCCTTGTTTGATTAATTCATATTTTTGCAACAAAATTATTTCTATATGGTGTGATTATGTAATTTATTTATGGCAGTTACATTTAACTTCAGTGTTCTATTCCTTCTTCTTTTTTATGTTTTGTTTTGCAAGGCAATTGGAGTTAAGTGACTTGTCCAGGGTCACACAGCTAGGAAGTATTAAGTGTCTGAGGCTGGATTTGAACTCAAGTCCACTCTCTATCCACTGTGCCATCAAGATGCCCCTCTATTAAATATCTTAATCTATAGATTAAGAGCTTAGAAGGTCCTTAGAAAAGACCTTAAAAAACACCTAGGCCAGCTCCCATATTCCCAGAAAAGGAAAACCAAGGTCCTTTAAGGTGAGTTTTCTAAATTAGGTTTTCTGATCTTGAGAGTTTAAATGATTTGTCCATAGTCACATAGGCAGTCAGTGCCACAGGCTGGATTTGAAACCCCATTTTTGACTCCAAATCTAGTGTTTCCCCCATTGTCCCATTGTTCTTTTTAAGAAAATTTCATTCTTCAACTTAACAAAATTAATGCTGCTCTTTTCTAGGGTATGAATTTTCCTTCCACTCTATTGGTTGAAAATGGTATCCTAACTTAATTTCTTTCCTTCTCCTTCAAGTATAAACAATGAAAATTCACTCAGTGCTGAAAAACCTTTTTTCTTCCACAACATGTTTTTGCCTAAAATAGTGCATTAAGTGATGTTCAATGGGCCAAATTCTCTAAAGTTTCTAAAATCATGGGGATTATATATTTTTAAAAAGTTCCTAGAACACAAGTAGCCCTGGGCCAGGGGTTAATGCAAGCTTTGTAATTACCATTTTAATACTATTCAACTATTTGCAATGTAGTCTGGGAAACAATGTGTAGAATGAGCAAATGCAATATTAGAAACTGCTTCAACCAATAAAGATCAGAGGGAATGAATTCACTGATGTCAAAATGTTCAGGCTTCTATTTAATGCCTTTTCATGATACTAAAATATCCCCCCAGACTTGACATTTTTCTGGCCTTACACAAGCACTGCTCTAGAATAAAATATCAAATTCCAGGAAATTCTATGCAGCCTGTCAGAATTTCTAGAGCTATTTGGGCATCCATTTCAAGTTTGCTTTTCTTCATCTGTAAGAGTGTGTGGAATAAGCAGAAAGGCGTGCTATTTTCTAATTACAACTTTAAAATCCATATTGTAAAAAGATTTCAAGACTAGCTATCCTTCTGAGGGTCAAGCTTTGTCTTGATGACTTTTTCTTTGGACCTCAGAATAAGTTCTGGCTAGAGTAAATGGCCAGAATTTACTAATTTACTAAAGTAAATCAGAACTGTCTGAAAATAGAATGGGTGGCCTTGAAAACTAGTGAGTTCTCCTTCATTGGAGTACTTTTTCATCAAAGAGTAGATGACTACTAGTTTATAGAGAAAATAGTGCTGTTTGGGTAAGAGTGAACCAAATGGTCTCTAGATCCTTTCCAATTTAGAAACTGTGTGATTATAGCATTGACCTTTCTATGGGCAACAGAATAGCCCAAGATCTAAAGACCACCTTGTCTACTTCCTTGCTGGAATGCAGAAACATGAACACTTTTCAAATTATATCTATTAATTTAAAGCAATGCAAGGATTCTTAATTTTTCTCTGTGTCTTGGACCAATTTGGTAGTCGACTGAAGCCAATGGACCCTTCAGAAAATGTTCTAAAAGAGAAAATAAAACACAAAAAAGGAATAAATATTTACATAGTGTATGATGTGTGCCAGGCACTGTGGTAAGTACTTTTTTAAAACAAATATTTAATTCTATAGGATTACAAAGGAAGCTAATTGTATTGAAATAAATGTGTAATTTTTTTCCCTCATCCAAGATCATGGAGCACAGGTTAAGACCTCCTGATTTAATGATCTGAAACTTAATTTTTGGCAAACTCCCAAAGAAACCCGTGTTTCAGGAAACATCTTTAAAAACAAGACATCAAGTCAACAAGCATTGATTAAGTAAGTACTTTGTGCTTACTATGTCCCAGGTTCTGTGCTAAGTTCTAGGAATGCAAATACAAAGCAGAAAGAGACATTCCATGAAGTTACATTCCATTGGAAAAGACAATTTGAGAAGCAAAGGTAATGGGTATGAAATCATAATCTGGGAGACTTATGTGTGTTACTTGGAGAACGAAGACATTGCTGACATGAGTCTCTGCTTTAAAATGGAAGCTCTGGGAGGATCCTGCCGATCAGAGAGAGAAATCATGTGTGAAGTCCAAGGGTGAAGAGATTTCTGGGACCTTACAGAGAAAGATTTGTAGTGTATTTTCCTAGCCCCATGATTAAATGGGCAATGTGGAATCAAAATTACCCTGGCAGAATCTCTTAAAATTCTATCTTATTGTGCAATAAGAATTTTCATCTTAATGTCAAGCCCTCCTCATTTTGGTATGTAATTACATTCATTAGGGAACAGAGATCAAGGATGAGTCAAAACTTCAAAGATAGTATCCAAGGATGTGTTTTCCTTGGTTCCTATTCTCACATTTTCCCAATGCATGGATTTTCTTACTAGGACCAGTGGTTGCTGGAGTTGTTGGAACCAAAATGCCCTGACACTGTTTATTTGGGGACACTGTGAATACAGCTTCCAGAATGGAGTCAACAAGTGAAGGTGAGTGTCTATCATTTCCAAAGTTTATGTGTTGAGTTCTAGAGGTGTATGGGTATTCAAGGAGGATTATCCCTTTTGATATGACGGAGGCTGAGATCTTTTCAGGGCTGCTCATTCACCTTTCGTGTCCACCTGGCATTCAACTCTCACCTGTGGTTCCAAGAAGCTGTAACATGTACAGTGGCCATATGGGCAGATGAGTTAACCAGGTTTAGGGTAACTGGCAGGCCACAACCCTATTAATGATTTAGTGAGATGTCTATCCCAAGCCTCTGAAGACTTTTCCAATGGAATGAACGGTTGAAAAAAATTTATTCCAACAATTATGGAGACAGCTGAAGCAGGCACTGTGGATTGCTTAGAGATTGGTCAGGACCATCACCAGTCATCCTGACTTTTGTCCTACCACTTTGATGAGTCAGGAAGAATGAGGTGCAACTCTTCCTCACTTAAATTCAATTCACACATGAATCAAGATATCACATGTGTGGTCACTGGTCCTCTGAAAATGAAGGGTAAACTGCTGGTACTTCTCTTTTCAGAATACACTCACTCAATCTTTTATGGAATTTTTTAGAACTTTCCATTTTTCATCCTATGGGCCTAGGCTATCAAGTGGATTTAATTCAAAAGAATGGTATAATTCTTCACTAAGAAAGGCTCATAGAAAGAAATGTTTCCTATCTATTAAGCCAATAAAGTTTTCTATAATTCTATGAAATGTATACCATTCATCTAAGATGTTGATTTTGAGCTGTACCTCTTTTATACTTTAAAAAGATGACAGCCACTATTCCCTATTATACTTATTATATGTTAATGATGAACATGTCATTATCTACCTATAAGTTATCTCAGTTTCAGGTCCAACTATTGATTATGCTTGCCTACACTCTAAATACAAATCTTTAAGCTTTTATAGTTACTAATTTTAAGGAAAACATTTAGGATGAGGAAAATAGTCCCAAATTAGGCAAAGAAGACAAAGAAATGAAAATAAAGAGACTGTCTCTGATTTCTACAGGCAAAAATGGATAATATGTCTTTGAATAAGTGAGTAGACCTTATGTTGGCTTTCTTCCCCTAAATGGGAAAAAATGAGGGAATTTATTTCTCATAATGTGGGATAGTACTTTCAGTACAATTTACAGTATATTTTTAGATTATAATAGTGTGTACTTGGAGCATTCTGTGCCTGAAAACACTCAGTTTTGTGGAGGTAGACAAGAAAAAGTAGCAAACAAGTAAAGAGTAATTGGTATATGCAAATCAGGAAATATATTTTCCTGAAATCAGAAACAATTGAACTTGATTGACAGTGGACACAGAAGACTGGAGTTCTCGAATAAATGACTCTCTCTGGATGATCTGTGGGCCAACCAAACTGCCCTTCTTGTTATTCCTCAAAGTCCATCTCCAGTCTCTCTGTATTTTCAATTGCTGAATAAAACTTGTTTAAATACATCTATTCATATATATATATGTTTTATAATAAATATGTAAACAAAAGTTCTGTCTATATGTGTGCTAAAATACATTTTATATAAATATATAATTGTATTTAAGATATAAATATATAAATTTTTATATAAATATTTAAATATGTTTATATTATGATTTATATACTTCAAATTAAAAAAATATGACCAAGAAAAAAAGAAATGACCATTGCTTCCTTCAGAGACTTGGAAGGTTCAAGTGACTTGGAAGGTATCTTTTGGCAATGAAATTAAAGAGAACAAATATATGAAATGTAGTTTGATTGAATTAAGTATGTAAAGATCTGTGCTGTATCTTTTCAAATACAACTATGAGAGTATGAAGAAATTAAGATATAAATTGTTTGAAGTAGATCAAGGTACTAAAATACTGCAACTAGGTGGTGCAGCAGAAAGATTATTGGGCCTGGGATCAGTAAGACTCATCTTCCTGAGTTCAAATTTGACTTCAGATACTTACTAGCTGTGTGACCCTGGGCAAGTTACTTAACCCTGTTTGCCTCAGTTTCTCATTTGTAAAATGATCTGGAGAAGGAAATGGTAAACCATGCCAGTATCCTTGCAAAGAAAACCCCAGAGAGTTGGGTATGACTGAAAGGACTGGACCACAACCACCACCTTGGTACCAAAGGCATAGAAATCTCAGTCTTTAATACCAAAAAAAGCGACCAAGAGAACATCAACATATCAACTTCTATCTTTACAAATATTTGTAAGAATCAACTGCATATGAATCAAGAGCATCATCAGTAAGAATATTAATTGGAACAAATTTTGATGAGAAGTATTCAACAGTGGACTGCATCTTTACCATGTCACAGTTAAGTGAAGGATATAGAACTCACTGTGCTTATTGCTTGTTGATTATGAAAAAGCATTTGATTCAGTACAGTGAAATGCTGTTGTATAGGCTTTTTTTCATCAAGTTATCTCTCATCCATACATCAAAATAATTCCTGAATAGGTAAAACAGAAATACCTTTTGAACAATCCTCTGATCATAAATATCAGGAAAGGCATAAAATAGGGAGATGTAAGCGCACCAACTGTAGTCACTACTTTGATAGAGAAGCAGAAGGCAAGAGGAATTCCTCTTGAGGATAATGAAGCCTTCCAGTTGCATCTGTTTTTGGATGACAACCTGCTGATTGTACCAAGGCCTCTGAAATGGTTTCTTTGAAGAGATGTAATCATTCAAAAACTATCCACACAGAAAAGATGAAGTGAAAAATGCTCATTGTCTAGATTGCAACATGGGTTTGGATCAGCAATTTATGGAACTTGTCCAGTAATATGTCTGGGAGAGATTGTTCAGATGCATAATAAATTACAACTAAAATTAAGCACAAGAAGGAAAAAAAAACCTGAATTGCTTTGGGGAAATTGGAATGCTCCTTTAATTAATTACCCAAAAGCAAAGGACTATATTAATATCAGTATTATATGTGTTTTGCAATATGGTAGCAAGACATAAAATACAATAGATTGCAAAGAATTAAAAAAATGTCAAATGAAGGGCAATGGAAAGGGATATGATGGCTATGAATAGGTTAAGGACATAAGCAATGAGAGATCCTGAAAACAGAAATAGAAAATAGTATCAGGAAATTGCCTGATAGAAAGTGAAATAGACTAGTCATGTGGTGAAGGTTAGGATTCAGGTGAACAACCAGAGTATTCCACTGGTATCTTTGAAATATCAAGAAAAATTGAGAAATAATTCTAACATGTTGAGTAGACCATCTATCCTGACTTCCTCATTCCCCTACTGTCATGACAAACCAATGGGAAAACATGGACAAGAGTCACCGAGAACCAAAAATTATGGGTTACAATGGATTATCTTTGGAGGGAATTTACAAATATATAAAATCACAGTCCTGTTTTAGCATTTGAATATGCAGGGGTCTCTTGTCAATAGCAAAAAAAAAGATACCAAACATGGGATATGTGTAATATAAAGTTTAAAAAATATTTTATTTTTCTAGAACCTTTTTGTTCTCACTAAGATATTAAAAAGGTATTTTTGGTGAAAACAATGTGAATATGCTTCAATATTTTTGAAAAGCATGATTTAATATTTTGTAATACAGTGGTTCAAAGGTCTAGTTTGAAGTTCATTTTATTTATTATCTGATTTGAATGATTGTCACAATTGAAAAAGATACCTTTCAAAGATATGTAATCTAAAGGAAGAAATACATCACTGCCTGTGGTTACTAAATTATGTTATGATATTCATTTTTAAATCTCATCTGCCAGTTATGCAAAAGTTTTGTTGAAATTTGGTTAGTAAATTTCCATTTTCCCTGATGTCAATTAACTCTCATTGCAAACTAATTGGAACATATTACATTTTTACAATTTTTAACAAATAGGTTCAAAATTCACTGAAACTCATCATTTGGAAGATTTTTTAAATAGGTTAAAAATCATGTTTCCAATTTAAAAAAATATGAAGAAAGTTTTTATAGGTGAGGTACATAGATTTTAGTACCCACAGAGCAGAGAGTATCCAAGAGAGGAAGCTAGTCAAGTGTGACAAATGCTAGATAGAGGTCAAGTAGAATTAGGATTGAGAATATCATCAGATTTAATAATTAAAGTTCATTAGTAATTGTGAAAAAAAGTTGAGTGAAGAACCAGGAGGAAGATCTCAAAGAATGGAAAAATGGAGTGCTTGATGGAAACATGAAGGTTCAGAAGAGGGTGGGTTTGGGAGGGAAAAAAAGATAAGGTAATGAACTTTGAAGTTAAGATTGCAACTCATTCATGTCTGAGTATTAGTTTCCACCCTTTCTAATCCCTTAAAAAAAGGAAAGGAAGGAAAGAAGGAAGAAATAAAAGTAGGGAACCTCACTGGTCTCTGTCCAGGAACACAGAATCTGCAGTAGTCAGGAGGCTGGGGATGGAATGGGAGTCCAGATATAAGGAATAATAGGTGTAGGGAGGAAAGCAGTGAATTTTGTCTGTGAAGCTGCTGGGTGTCTGAGTATCAGGCTATAACTGCCTGGAGGAGTCAGTACTTGATGGTGGCTAGCAAGGGGCAGAGAGATGTTGCACAGAGTGGGTGAAGGTGATGGTGCCATTTTGTTGGTGACAAATCAATCGACAAGCAATTATTAATATTTACTATGTTCCAGACTCTGCTAAGCAGTTGGGGATACAAAAAAACCTTAAAATAGTTCTTTTTCTTATGGATTTTACATTCTAGGAAATCTTATATACATAAATAAAGGAATGATTTTGGATTACAGATTTAGAACTGGAAGCAACCTTAGAAGTTATCTAGTACAACCTTCCTTCCATTTTATAGATGAGTTAATTGAAATCTAGAAAGATTTAAGTGACTTGTCCAGGGTCATTCAGTTTGTCAAAGCCATGGGCAATTTAAATTGAGTTCTATCTGCTTTATTTCCTCTCTCCAGCAATATTCTCTATTAACATGCTAAAAAAATAGTACTGAATGTATATAGATTGTTGCTTCTTAGGAGATAGTGCCCAAATATTTCTCAGGGATGTTATTGTGAAAGGAAGAAAGGGAGAAAGAAAAGGAATTTACTGTGTATAATGTATACCAGACATTGTATTAAGTGCTTTTCAAATATTTCACTTGAACCTCACAACAACCCTGGAAGGTTGCTTTTATATTTGAGGAATTCTATAATTGAGGAAACTGAATAAGACAGAGATTAAGTAGTTTGCCCAGGATAATATAGCTAAAAACAATCTGAGGCTGCATTTGAATTCAGGGGACTTCCTCTGAACCTTTGTTCTTTGGCCCTAAATTTTTCCCTTTGACTGTGTTGAATCCTTATATTTCCCAGATATGTGGAAGATAAGCAGTTAATTTCTATGATAGTTCTAAAATTCATTTTTGTTCTGCCATGTGTCTGTGAAAATTCCTATTTCATTCCATTAAGAGATGAATAGCAATTAATTTATGTATGTGAACTAGTCAGCATGTACAAGGTGATCATAGAGCAAGAATTCTTTACCTTTTTTATATATTGGACAACTTTGGCAATCTGATTAAGCCTAAGGACTTCTGGTTAGAAGAATGCTTATAAATGTATTAAATAAAAGACAGGATTACAAAGGAAAGTATTAAATACTATATTAAATACAGTTATCAAAAAGTTAAAAACCCCAGCAAGGCCATTGACTTCAGAATAGAAACTTTTACATAGATTATCCCTTCTGCTGCAGTTTGCTTTAAAGTGATATTTGAAGATACAATTGATCTAGATCATGATCTAAATTATTGACTTGTACATTCTGTATTATGTGAGAGTTACTGATCTTTAGTTGATGACATGGTATAAGTTTCCCTATTTATGATCTCTTCCTGCTTTAGGGATTGCTACAAAACTTCTCAATCATACTTCTCTTTTAGCTCACATGGAAGGATTCCTGTGTCAGTAGGGGCAAAGTTCATTCACTCTCTTGTCTATTATGTCCTACTTATGTGATTAGCTGATAGTCAGGACCTCTACGTCTATCCTGGCATTCTTGACTCATTAAACAGTAATTTTGGCTTCTTGCCTACTAAAACCTACCCTGAAAGCAGGAAGTGCATTCCATTGGGAATCTAAAAGCCAATTAAAGAGAAATCTCCATGGGAGTACCATTCCCTTGGGTCTTCAGGGTTCCCTAGGCTATGTTTAAAGATGTGTGGTGTCATGTCCCATAAGTTTATGAGTCCATCATTTTCTGTGCTCAACTTTCTGGCAGAGTACTCATTACTTTCCTAATTAAAAATCTCTTGTTGTTTTCCCTAGGGGAAAGGAACAATGGTCACCTATTGGTTAGAAGGAAAGAAGTCTATGGCAACCCTAGAGGGAATCTCCAGCACCATTGCTAACATTCAAGACCCAGAAAGAAACATTTTTAACTTGATTCCAAAAGTCTTCACTGTTGAGCCCCTCGCCAGTCCAGTTTAAAATCATTTTTTTATTCCAGTTCCAGTTTCTCACTCTTTCAGAGTTAGATCAACTTGTCACATACCTCTCATGAGATCCATAGGGGTCTGAAATTCCCATTGTAATGGCACTTTTGGAAACAAAAGAAAGATGGATTCCTTTTCCCTCATACTATCAGAATCCTTGGAAGGTTATTAATCATTGCTCAAACTGTCTTTCTTTCTCTCTTTCCTATTTCCCCCTATTTCTGGCAGTAATACAAGTCCAGTTCTTGGGCAGTGACAGACCACTCAGCAAAAAGAAGATGAGGTCTTCTGTGTCTCTAGAGATGAGGCTTCCCAGTTTTGAGCAGACCTGTGAAGCTATCCCTTTGATTTCACTGAGTATCTCCCTGCAGGGCTGGCCCTGGGCAAAATTGCAAAGTAGGCAAAGTTTATTTTTTATGGCATTCCATCTCCCCTTTTTCTAACCTCTAGGTATTTAATGCCTGATTGGTACTCCCTGGCTGCTCAGGATCTCTGTTGAGATACTGCACTTATAGCATATGTTACAGATTCTTTCTTCCCTTCTCCAGCTTCCCTATCAAAACCTATCCATCCTCTGTCTCATTGTGCATGATCCCTGAGGTGACATACTAATTATGGAAACACAGAGGTCAGAAGTGGAAAGGACTTTTAAAAACCATATGATTCATTGCTTCCCATTATCAGTATGTAAAGTGGGCAGCCCAGGAAGGTCAAATGATTTGCCCAATCACATAGCTAGTTAATGAAAAAGCTAGAATTAGTACCCAAGGGACCTAGTCCATTTTCTGACTCTAACCAGATACACTGATTTTTGCCAAGCTGTTAATGCTAGATAATGTTATGTTAGTGTGTTAGTCTTCCTACCCTAATATATTTGTATCTTAATATTTGTAATCTTTAATATTTGAACTCAAAGCATTGAAGTAATTATTAGCTGAAATTTCAGACAGTATGGCAGGTCAAAGGAGATATTTTTCTATTCTGTCAGCATTTAACTAGATTTTAATGTTTATTTTTTACTTTGCAAGAACTAAAAGACAGGGCACATAGAAACCAGTTGAAGAAACTGGGGATGTTTAGCCTGGAAAAGAGACATAGGTGGGGCATGGAAAATGTCTTTTAGTATTTCAATGACTGTCACATAAAAGAGATATCAGACTTGTTTGGATGAGTCCCAGAGGGCAGAACTAGAAGCAATAATTGGAGATTACAGAGGGAAATATTTGGCTTCATATATAGGAAAAATCCTATAATTAGAAGTATCTAAAAGCTTCTTAAGTAAACAATGGATTCACCACCATTAGAATTCATCAAGAAGATTGTCCATTTTTTATTATCATCATGAAAAAATATTTATTAAGCACTTATTGTGTGTCAGGCACTGTGCTAGGTTCTGGGGTTACATGATTCTTATTATCAAGGTTAATGCCATGAGAGGCAATACACAAATACAAACAAGGACATTTGTACAAGATTCATACAGTGTAAAAAAAAAAGATTATCTCAAAGGCAAAGTACTAGTAGTGGAGAAAGGAGAGGGGAGGAGCAAAACTGGAAGAGATCCTTTATAGAAGGTAAGATTTGAGTTGAGTCTTAAAGGAATACAGGAATGCCAACTGGCAGTTGTAGAAGGGAATGATTTTTGTTTAAATCTATTAGACCAGATGATTTCTGAGGTCTCTTCCAATGATAAGAAAAGAGTCAAAGGTAGATTTTTTTTCTCTGTTGTTATTCAGTTATTTTTCAGTTGTGTTTGACTTTGTGACCCTATTTGGCATTTTCTTGGTGAAAATACTGGGATGGTTTGCCTATTTTCTTCTTCAGCTCATTTTACAAAGAGGAAACGAGGCAAACAGGATTAAGGGACTTGTACCTGTTCATACAACTAATAAATGCCTGAGGTCAAATTTGAACTCAGGTTTTCCTGTTCCTAGACTGGGCAATCTATTCTCTGTGCCACCTTTTATCTCTGTAAGTTTTGGCAATGATGCTATAAAACTTAGTGTTATGAATGAGCAGTCAAATCTTGGGATATTATGCTCATAGCTAGTTCATGGACATGCAAGAAAATGAGTCCCATTACTCTAAATTGTGCTGTATTTCTACTTATCAAAGGCATTTTGGAGCTTTATCAATTTTTTTTATTCATTAGAATGAGTTCTTTTTTTGGATCTTTGCTCTAAAATTCCCCAAAAGGATATATACTTGACACCATTGAAATTATTCAAAAAATGGTTTAACAAACTTTTAAGACCATGTCCAAAGTAGAGGTTCAAAATCTTTTTAAGCACTGGAAGCAATAAATGTATTATATCTTTTGAGGATTATTTTGAAGAGGACAACACTTTTTGGGATATTGTAATTCTGGTTTGTTTGTTAAACAATCATTTTATTTACCTTTTTTGTATATTTGACTAATTTGGCCATCTGATGGAACTTATTGACTCCTTTTAAAAATAATGTATTTAAAGCAATAAAGTAAAATACACAGGATTACAAAGGAAATCAAATTAAATTGAAATACAGCATCATATTACCTTATGCATCAGGGACCTTAGATTTAAAATCCTCCACTAAAGAGTAACTAATTCAGCATATTTGAGAAGTCTTCCATGAGCAGGTCTGCTTCTATTTCTGTGAATAACACATTTATCTCTCTTGTCAGGCAGCACAAGCTAAAATGGAATTATATTATAAAGGCAAAGATTATGATATGAAGGAGATCCAGGACAGGGACTCAGTTTATGATTTCACTGGTGTAATAAGTTCCCTTGACCAGGGTAAGTATTTGTTTTTTCTACAACTTACAGTGTTACAGAACTTTTGTCTAGAATATTGAGAATTTAAATGACTTTTCTATAGTCACATAGCATGTTTAAGAAGGACTTGAATCCAGATCTTCCTGGATTGTTGGTCAGCTGTCTAATCATTGTTACACTGTCAGAACCAGAAGTTAGATAATCTTCCCTGGTAAACTGTATCTGTTTAAATTTTTACATGTCAAGGCAGAAGGAGTAATCTGGAATCATTATAATGGATATCGCTTAGGAATTTCAGATTGATTTTTCTACCCTTGGACATTACCTGAAAGTTTTAATTTGGGGGCATTTAACTGAGCAAGAGCTGTTTGGAGGGAAAAACAGCCTTTCCCATTCTTCAGTTAAAGTCTAAACCAAAACTTGACCTATCTGTGTGAGGAGTAGGAGCCAATTTATCAGTGATATAGAATAAACTTTTGAGTAATAATACTTTTAAAGATATTGATTGCACAGATGCATTTTAGAGGTAGCCCACATGCTATTTTCCCCAAGGACCTCGTAATTAGAAAAAAAAACCAGTTCAGCCTAAAACATATCATTGGTGACTGCTGGATCCCTTATAGTTCCTGATCATTTCTTTTTCTCTGAGTGTAAAACACAATTTATAATGCATGTGTTGTATGGGTGGTTTGCAAGTCTTTCCATGTTAAAATGATGAAAAGATGCTTAGAGCAGGAACTAATCTTCTTGAAAGTTGACTCTTCAAATGCTGAGCATAAAATTTCATAGTTCAGAATTAAAAGGAACTTTTAAGGTCATCTTATTTGATGCCTTCATTTCATAGAGCATCCCCAAAGAGATAAAGTAACTTACCCAAAATTTCAGAGCAGATTAGGGTGAAACCTTGGACAAAAATGCAAGTCTTTTTATTTCCATTTGAGTGCTTTTCCCACCAAATTATGATGCCTCTTGATGATCAATAGATTCCATTTTTTTTGTATGTTCATTTTTAACTTCCTCTTGTCTTCATTTTTGATTAACGTTTATTTTCTCTCTCTCTCCCCCACTTTCCCCTACTATTAAAAAATAAAAAGAAAACTTTCACTTTCACTTGTTAAACAAATATTTATCTTATAAAATCCTTGTATGATCTTTATCTCATAATATAGATGTGTTTTTTCCAGGCATCTGTTTGATCATGCTGCTTGTATTTGTAGATTTGTTATGTAGTCATGAAAATAAACATATGAAAAAGCCACCTTAAAAGAATGTTTTATGTTCTTTAATTTTCTCCTCTTCCATTTCTTTACTCATCAGGAAATGTTTTTCAATGATGTTAAGTATTTTTCATGTAGGGAAATATTGGTCTTTTCTTAATCTAACAAGATCATACGATCATAGACTTTGAACTGGAAGGGACTTTAAAGGTCATACAATCCTGCCCCTTGATTTTATAGAAGCTTGTCATTATTTTTGAGTCATTTCAGTTGTGTCCATCTCTTTCTGACCCCATTTAAGATTTCTTTGGCAGAGATACTAGAGTGGTTTGCCATCTCCTCCAAATCATTTTACAAATGAGGACACTGAGGCAATCAGGATTAAGTGACTTGCCCAGGATAACACAGCTAATATGTATTTAAGACTAGATTTGAATTCATGAGGTTGTTTTACTGATTTTGAGCCCAGTGCTCTATATATTGTGCCACCTAGCTGATCCATTTTATAGATGAGGCTGTTGCTTGTCCTTTGTTCACAAAGAGAACCATGACATCAGGGAGGTGATACCATGACAAGCAAATGATTTTGATTTAAATGAGAGAGGCCTTTACAAGGTCACCTGCCTCACTTTCCCCTCCAGAACCATCTGGGTCCAGTGGCCAGATATAGATCAAGATGACAAGAGGTGGCCCTGAATGAAATGGGAGGTCTTGGCCTTTTAAAACTAAAGTTTTGAACAGGTCTCAGTTTGACTGAGGTCTCACCCATTCAGTGATTAAGGCTAGAGAACAATTGGGGTAAAGAATCTCCTCTTTCACCTAGTTCACCCCCCCAAAAAAAATCCTAATAAATAAATGAATCTAGGAGAGGAAGACCCTCAGGGTTTCTGGTCAAAGCAGAAAAGATTGCGATTTACATTCAATCTGAGTCCATCAGGACCCAAACAGTGACCAAATGGGGCTTGACCTAGGACCTATTGGTGACCAATTAGAATCTGATTGGTTTTGGTTTAAAGCCTGGTCCTTAAGAAAGAAATCTAGCCAGTAAACCCAAATGAAAACTCAGAGAAGGCAAGTGATTTGCCCATAGTCATATTGTCAGTAAGTGTGTGAACCCAGGTCTTCACGATTCCACATTAAGCACTCTCTCTCCCCCATTAGATTGTAAACTCCTCGAGGATGGGGATCATTTATGTGTATCTCCAGCACTTAGAACAAGCACATAGTAGATGTTAATAAATGCTCATTAACTTGATTTGATTACCCCCTATGCCATACTAACTGGGGAGGCAATGGGAAAAAGTGAACTTATTAAAAGTCTTCTTTAGAGGCATGCCCAAAGGTCATATATTAGGCACTATGTGGAGTTTAAAAGTATTTTTAAAAAGGTTTTGGCAGAAAGAAACACAACTTTGTTCAGGAGAAAAGATTTGTATGTAGATAATTCCTGTAAAAGGTAGTATATGATAAGTGAATAGGTGAACAGTGAAGGTTTTATTCACAGAGTAGGGAAGGATCACTTCTACTAGGTTAATAAAGGGAGGCTTTATGGAAGAAAAGGTGTGTAAGTTGGAACTTAAAAAGTTGGATATAATTTTTGATGGTGATTAGAGAAAAGCATTCTATTTAAAAAAAGTAGTGTGAACAGAGATAGAGGCAAGAAGTATTTCAGGAGACAGTGAAACAAAACCAGTTTAGGTTTATCAGAGAAGCACTATATATGGAAATAGTGGAAAATGAAGATGGAGATGTCAGGGCTAAATTATGTGGGGCTTTGAATGCCAGATCTCTGATACTTGCTAACTGTGAGAACTTGAATGCCAGACCTCTGATACTTGCTAACTGTGAGAACTTGATCAAGTAACCTGACTTCTCACCTTCAGTTTTCTCATCTGTGGGGGTAATACCAATACCAAATAAATGAATCTGGATTTTTCCTATAAAAAGAATTTTCCCACTAGGACACTAATGCATTGTTGGTGGAGTTGTGAAATGATCCAACCATTCTGGAGAGCAATTTGGAACTATATGCCCAAAGGGCTATCAAACTGTGCATACCCTTTAATTTAATGTAACAGTGTCACTATATCCTAAAGAGATCATAAAAGAGGAAAAAGACCCACACATGCAAAAATATTATAGTAACTCTTTTTGTGATGGTGAGGAATTGGATTGGCTGAATAATTTATAGCATATGAATGTAATGGAAATGATGAACAGGCTGATTTCAGCAAAGCCTGAAAGACTTATATAAAGTGATACTGAGTGAAGTGAGCAGAACCAAGAGAACATTTTATACAGTAACAGCGAGATTATATGATAATCACCTCTGACTTGACTTGACTATTCTTAGCAATGTGGTGATTCAAGACAATTCTAATAGACTTGGGACAGAAAATGCCATACTAACCAGAGAGAGAACTATGGAGACTAAATGTGAATTGAAGCCTTTTTGTTTGTTTGCTTTTTCTTTCTCAATGTTTTTTTTTCCCTTCTAGTATGATTTTTCTTGTACAACATGACAAAAATGGAAATATGTTTTACAGAATTATACATGTTTAACTTGTATCAGATTGCTTGCTGTCTTGGGGAAGTGGGAGAGAAGAGAGAAAAAAGATTTTGAACACAAAATTTGCAATATAAAAATTAATGTTGAAAACTATGTGTATTTAGAAAAATAAAATACTATTGAAAAAAATTCTTCTCTTTCTTTCTCATTCCATAGTCAACTAGGTTTTAATGCATGCCACTACTGCAAATCAGACCCAATAGAACTATCTCAACAATCCCCTAGCCAATCTTCCCACCAGGATTTCATCTTTTTTTTACATTGTTATTAAACTAATTTTCTGTTTACATGGCTCTGGTCATATCTTCTCTGCTCAGAAATCTTAATCCTTAGCACTTAATATCCTCCATAAACTGGTGTGTTCCTGCATTTCCAAGATTATTTTACACTATATCATGCATCTTTTAAAAAATTTTTTTAAATTTTTTTTATTAAAAGCTTTTTATTTACAAAACATATGAGTGATTTTTCTACATTGACCTTTGCAAAAAACTTTTTTTTCCCAAGCTTTTCCCCTCCTTTCCCCCACCCCACCCCTAGATGACAGGTAATCTAATACATGCTAAATATGAAAAATTATATGACAAATCCAATATATGTATACATATCTATACAGTTATCTTACTTCACAAGAAACATCAGATCTAGAAAGAGAAGAAAAAAAACAACCTAAG
>JAJPUD010001102.1:236039-311013 GCA_023553655.1 Myrmecobius fasciatus
TTGTAAATAAAAAGCTTTTTATTAAAAGCTTTTTATTTACAAAACATATGAGTGATTTTTCTACATTGACCTTTGCAAAAAACTTTTTTTTCCCAAGCTTTTCCCCTCCTTTCCCCCACCCCACCCCTAGATGACAGGTAATCTAATACATGCTAAATATGAAAAATTATATGACAAATCCAATATATGTATACATATCTATACAGTTATCTTACTTCACAAGAAACATCAGATCTAGAAAGAGAAGAAAAAAAACAACCTAAGAAGGAAAACAAAATTCATATCATGCATCTTTTTAAAGTAGAAAAGGGACATGCTTCATGCAGTGTATCAGTAATATGAATCTAGGATAGTGCTATATGGTCCAATAATACTGGATGATCCATTGACTTTTCCCTACCTGTTTTATTAAGAGCCAGAATAAATAATCTTTCTTTCAGGAAGACTTCCTTATCCCTCCTCCATCCTTCTCTAGTGAGCAACAAAACTTTCTTCTGCCAAATCTCTATAGGCTATTGGGGTTAGATTTCTTTTATAAACTCATATCATTCCAGATCTTTGGTATTTGTATCAGTAGCATATATTTCTATTAGATTGGGAGTTCCATTAAGACAAGAACCATATCTTATTTAGTTCTTTTTCTCTCTCCCAGGTGGCTACTGTAGTGTTCTGTATATAGTGAATGATCAATAAATGTTGGTTAGAAGCTTGGACTCAAAGAAGGGATAAAACAACATCTTCTCCCCTCAACTCCTGCATACACACACCATTAAAGAGAAGAGTGGCCCTTTAGATGTATAACATTATGTATGTCATTTAAAAAAACTTTATTCATTTTTTTTCTTTTTTAAAAAAATTGTTATAAGGGAGAGCTCTTTGAGAGTGGTATAGGAAGGGATTTGGAGAGAAATCTGAGTATTATAAAACAAAAATTATCAATGAAAACCATTAAAAGCAAAAAGAAAATTATTGTTGAGATTGAAGTAGAAGGCTATTTTTTTAAGTGAAAAAGGGAAGTCTCTATGTAGCTTTTCAGTAAGATTAATCTGGGACAGGACTGGATTAGAGAAAGAAAAGAGTAGAGACAGGAGGTACCACTTGGGAAAGCACTTCAACAGTATAAGGCAATAAGAATTTTTTTAATTAAAGCTTTTTATTTGCAAAACATATGCATAGGTAATTTTTCTTTTTTTTAAATTAAAGCTTTTAATTTGTATAACATATGTATGGGTAGTTCCCCAGCATTGATCTTTACAAAGCTTTCCATTACAAATTTTACCCCCAGTCACTTCCCCTCCCCTAAATGGCAGGAAGTCCACTACATGTTAATAATGTTAAAATACTTGAGAAGTTATGCAAGAAAAATCCTATCTACAAGGAAAAAAAAAGAAAATCAGAGAAAGGCAACACAATGCAAGCACATATCAATAGAGAGCATGAAAATGTTACGTTGTGGTCCATATTTCATATCCCTCTCTCTGGGTGTATATGGTTTTCTTCAG
This sequence comes from Myrmecobius fasciatus, assembly GCA_023553655.1. NCBI lineage: Eukaryota > Metazoa > Chordata > Mammalia > Dasyuromorphia > Myrmecobiidae > Myrmecobius > Myrmecobius fasciatus. The sequence goes on from JAJPUD010001102.1 coordinate 237,542, forward strand.
TGAACAACTGGAAGTGGTGTGAGACAATTCTTTGTTGCAGAGAGCCATGTCCATCAGAATTGATCATCATGTAATACTGTTGTTGCTGTGTATGATGATCTCCTGGTTCTGCTCGTTTCACTCAGCATCAGTTCATGCAAGTCTCTCCAGGCCTCTCTGAAATCATCCTGCTGGTCGTTTCTTTTTTTTTCTTTTTTTTTAATTTGTATAACATATGTATGGGTAGTTCCCCAACACTGATCTTTACAAAGCTTTCCATTACAAATTTTACCCCCAGTCCCCTCCCCTCCCCTAGATGGCAGGCTGCTGGTCGTTTCTTACAGAACAATAATATTCCATAACATTCATATACCATAATTTATTCAGCCACTCTCCAATTGATGGGCATCCATTCAGTTTCCAGTTTCTAGCCACTACAAAAAGGGCAAGGCAATAAGAATTTAATCTAGGTGATGTACGTGAGGATAGAAAGGGTTGTATTTTAAACCTATTGTGAAAGAAAAACTTACAGTTTTGGAGCACAAACTAAATGTGGCAAAGGATGGGGAATTTAGAGATAGCCCTGAGATTTTGAAGCTAGGTAGCTATGAGAGTTTTAGTATCATAAATGGGAAATAGAAAAGTCAAAAGCAGAAACTAATTTGGTGACAAGGAAATAGTACAAAATAGGGAGAAAAAAGGAGATAAATGATGATGGTGCATACAGGGAGCAAGAGAATCAGAGAGTCCTTTTAAGAATTGAATGTCTTTTAAAAAATTTAACATGTGATGGAACACAATGAGGTCTTATTCTTGTAAGCAAAAGAAAATTTTGTTGAATCTCTACAAATAGTGCTAAGCTATATATGCCCAGTCTCAGTGAACTAATGAATAATCTGACGCTGTGACCTTGGGTAGTGACAGTGATTCCCATAACTCTGACAATTGGCAGAACTATAACTGTCCAACATTTCTCTTGGGGTAAATTTAATTGATGAGGATAGATGGGACAGATGCAAAAAGTCTAATGGGATGGAATGTTGGTTATAAGAAAATTAACTTGGAGTTGAAAGATATCTTAAGGGTCACTGAATCCAACTCCCTCATTTTGCAGCTGAGGAAACTAAGGCCTATGGAAGTTAAGTGATTTACCCAGAGCCACATATCCAGTAAGACTGAGGCAGGATTCAAACACAGATATTCCTGAGTTTAAGCCAAGGGTACTTTCCACTGTATCCCAAGAAGTCAATGTCTAAAGTTTAGGGATTAAGGAGTGATGTGGACATCATGGATTCCAAAATAATTTTCTGTCCTAGAAGGTTCTACAGAGACTGACACTGGTGTACTGCAAAGTGAGGTGCAAGAGATGGTTGCTGAGGGAAATAAATATGAAAATATACCCCACTCTCCCTAGATATCAATAAATTGGGGGTTGCTAATGGTGGACTCTCCTAATAAGTAAAGCATCTTCCTTCTTTTCTGTCTTAAGGGCAGAAAGAGCTTAGCAACCATGCTCTATTATTGGACTTCAGCTACATTTCCCCCATCTGAAGGGATATCTGCTGAAAGACCACAGAGAATGACAAACATTTGTCACAATGATATGTGTTGAATCAAAGAATTGCAAATTTTCACACAGTTCACACAGTTCTAGGACAAATGAAGTCTCTGGAGCCTAGGACCCCTAAAATACCCCAGAAAAGAGCTTCCTAAGAGAGAAGAAATTAGAAGTTATTCATATGCAAGCTCAACTCTTGAAAATATGCCTATGCTCAGTTATCAGTGGCATCTATTTTGGGATAAACCATTGCCAATAATATATTCTGTGGAAATAACATTTATTCACAATAGGATTAGTAACTTCTTTTGTTATCCTCCTGAGCCTATTCTTCTAGGTCCCGACTGTTATATTATAGAAATGGTAAATCAATTTATGGTTAAAAGTACTTACTTTCCAAAGAATATTTCCCTCTTAATAGTTCACTACGGCTTTAGTCCTCTATAGAAAAATATCTGTTAATCTATAAGATGATAAAATCAATTTCCAAGATTGTTTAAAAACACAGATGTTCCTTTTCATTTATTTGGAGAAGAATTTGTGGTTCTAATTACCTTAACAAACTTGACCATCCTTACCTAACTTTATATCCTGATTGCTTCACTTGCCACTTTTTAAATCTTTGTAAGGGAAGGGAGTAGTATTTTGGAGCAGGGATTTTTATTTTCATAATTGTTTTTCAATATAACTGGTTTAATCTACAATGAATTTAAAAAATCTCTTGGAGCAGATATAAATGGATTTCACCAAGCTGCCAAAGGGGTCCATGGCACAAAAATAACTCCTTCTGTGGAGTTTTGTAGCTGCTCAGAAATAAAGGAGCCATTTTAAGGTTCCAAAATAATTCAAACATCATTTCATCTTACTTTCCACATTGACCCCATAGATATTTTATGAACCTGAGGCCAAGAAAACAGCAAACTGACAGATATGATTCTATGTTCAAACTATCAATGGAAATGAGGAATACATTCTTACCCTTAAAAAGAATTGTTCTCCTAGATCAGAACAGAAGTTCATATATTTCAAGTAGAAACAAGGTATTTTGATGTATCACTTAGAGATGTAGTGACTTTTACCCCCTTCATCAAAATAAATGACACTTTATTCTAAAGGTGTACATTACAATGAGAGTCAGAGAATGAGATATTAATAATCAAGTATGGGGCAGATAAGTCCAGCTGATTTGGTGCACTGGAAATGATTATCCAGATATTAATAATGATTCCAGGAATTTAAGGGCTCCAATAAGGCATTGCACCCAAAGTGAATGTTGGAGTATCTGCATTGATTCAGTAAGTATCCAGTAGCTAAGCAAGCTTTGTCCTGCCCTCAGTACCTTGGTCAGACCAGCCCATTCCTTGTGAAAATTGTGCATGAGAGAGAGGAAGAAGAGATTAGAAGCTGTAGTAGCTAAGATCCTAGAAGATTGCAGTGGCTTATTTATGGCAGTTTCTTCCTATATTTTTTTTTGGCATTTCAGTGTGTGGCCAGGCCAATCTGAGGAGAATTTTCAAAGAGTGATTATGTAATTATGCCTATTTTCCTAGGGGTTTTGTGTGGTTTACCATCAGCATGGTGGGGGAGAGAGAGAGAGAGAGAGAGAAAGAGAGAGAGAGACTTAGACAGAGAGAGAGAGAGAGAAGGAAAGAGGGAGGAAGAGGGAAGAAAAGAGAGAGATGATGGGCAGAGGGAAAGGGGGAGGGAAAGATGAGAGATGACAGATAGATAGGATCAGCAGGACAAAATAAGACTTCTACTGGGAATGATCCTTAACAGAAGAATCCTGACATTTAGAATGCTATTCTGGAAACTTATATACATCTTTGATAATTGTGGTTGCAAATTCAAGAGTCTCTTCTATTTTCTGTCTTTTGATAAAATTTTCTTCTATGTTATTATGAACTACATGATTCCAAGTGGAGAGTCAATATCAAGTATTATGCTTGGTATGATGAATATATTGTCCCCAAGTTTTCTTAGGATTATGAGCCTAGAAGTAGAATATTCCCCATCCTTTAAAGTATATTTGGGTCTTTTTTTGTCACAAGAGAGTCTTTAATAAAAGGATCACCATGTTATCAATAATTGCAGCATGTTATTCTAAACTGCTTTTCTGTAGCTACCATCTCAATTACTTGTTCCCTATCCCTACCCCCTTCACTAAAAAATTAACAGTTAATTTTCAAATTGTTCTGATGGTAATGCTACCCTTTAGTTACTATATTTTTTGTTAGCTGGGTATATTTCTAGATTAAGAGCCACTGTTGATCATAAATTAAAATGATCCCAAGCACTCTTTTGTGTGAAGAAATATGGGCTGATATTCTGTCAAGTGTAATCAGCATTAACTCTGGGGATTGCAGGCACCTGTGGGAGGTTTAATTTTGTTGTACTACACTAATGATCAACCCTGCCATACCATTCTCTAGCTAATAATCAGCCATTGTGAAATCCTGAAAGGAAGTACAACCTGAGCATGATTGAATTTTCTTTTTTCTCTTCCCACCTTTCCACCTACAGTTCCTATTAGTTACCTTAACTATCCTCACATCTGATATCAAAACCAAGGTCTTGGAATTTGTTGTTAAAAGACCTCTTTATAGAGTCATATTTTGAATTAGTTGATAATTTTCAGAGACTATAGTTGTTTTTTAATCATCTCCACTGGGAAAGAATATTAGTGAGTATTCTCTCAGAATTAAAAATTATTCTCTCTGGTCCCATCCTGCCTAAGTTGCTGTATATCATTTTGGGGGGCCTGACATAGACAAGTCCCATTAGATGAACAGAACATGATGACCCATCTGATATGGAGAGTCAATTTCCAAGAACAAATTACCCAGGCACCTTCTCTTCTCATCCAAGGTATTGATAGCATCTCAGATTCAGTTTGAGGAACTTTAGAGCCCTTCATTAAATGAGACTCAAAAATTTAAGGTAATACCATATAAAAATCCATTTAATTCTCATGAAAGGCATAAAGGAATTGTAGAAAATTTAGAGCAAGATAGCAAAGAGGATCAGGACACTAGAGGTGCTATTGAATCAAAACATCCTAAAATAGAAAATAGACAACTCTGGTCTGAGAAAGTAAAGGAAGACAGGAGATTAGGTTGAGGTCTATAACTATAAAAAAAAATAACAAGTCCTAAGGAGCTTCAGATTCAAGATTCAGGGCAAATAAGTTTCAGATTAGAATTCTGCTAATTTTATTTTTATTAAGATAATCAAGTGATATAAGAATATTAACAATCAAGGATATAAAATAATAGGAGCACTTTAGCTCACACTTCCCTCTAGTTTCTTGGTCCCAAAATAGCATTCAAGAGAATTTAAGAGTCTTATCAGATCAGAAGAATACTGACTTCCTTCCCTTGTTTGCTTTTTACCTCCTCACAAAATTTGGGCACCACATCAGTCCCAGCTTATCTCTCCAAACTGGGAGAGTCATTTGGGTAATTGTTTGAATGTGTTCATAAGAGCAAGTATAGACCCTGCTTCTACCTGTTACTTTTGTACTAGTATACTAAGTGATTGCCCACAAGTCTCCTTATATTTACCTCATTTTTCACTATCCAGATTTGTAGTTTCCACACTCTTAGAATATCCATCTTTCCCTTGGCTTCAGCAAGTTCTCCCTTGTGGACCCTTGGTCACTCAGCTTTTAAAATGTTCTTTACAAATCATATTGGGACAGCATAAATTCTCACGAACCATTTCTAGATTTTAGAAGACTAGTGTAATATGAAGCAACCAATTGGCTAGGGCCTCTGCCAATAAAGTTTATAGCAGGGAGATTCATGAATTGCTTTGGTCTAGTATCTATGTTGATGAGAACTTATAATACCATACTATCTATTTTAAATGCATGGATCTTTCAGGTATGGCATTTTCCTGGAAATTCTCCATTTTGCACATGAAAGCATCTTTTGTGTGCCATGTGACATCCATCCCTGGGGAGGTCTTAAGGAAGTTTCATGTTTGAATTTCCACTTCAGGCTTTCATTTAGATGTTTCACGATGTTTCTCTAGAAATTGTCTCAATGTCTTCTGAAAGTATTTTCCAACCAAGTGCTTCTGCTCAAAATAAGGTGAGTGCTCTTCATAGGTGGAAACCCTGTCCAAGGTCCTGATGTCAGCAGCCTATATACAAACGAGGTACTTGTCTTATGGAATAGCACTAAATCCTTTTCTATGATTACTTTAATCATCTATCAAGTTCTGAGTGCCACATCAGCCTCAAGGATGCTCGATCAATGAGCCAGACAAATGCTCCAGACCACTGGAGTAATTGTTCAAATAGGATCACAAAAGCATGCCTAAAGGATTTTTCAAGCCTTGCAAGGTGTTGTGTGTCTTATGGACTTTATTACCCTTATCATTTTTTGAAATCTTGATTTTTATTTAAATATTTACTGCTCCATAGTCCTAGTTAATGTTTTCTATCTGTACTGCTAGGTCTTAGGATGTTTTCCATTTTTTTCAACTGTGGTTTAGTGGAGGTAGGAGGAATAAGCATTTATTAATCACCTATTATGTACCAGATATTATGTGTGTGTTTTTAAAATATTTCCTTATTTAATTTTGGGAGGTAGATACTTTTGTTATTCCCATTTTACATTTGAGGAAACTGAAGCAGACAGACAGTAAGTGACTTTCCCAGATTCACATGGCTTCTAAGCATCTGAGGAAAGATTTGAAGATTCTTTCTGACTCTAGGCCCAGCACTCTTGTTACTATGATACCTGGCTGCCCAATGGGAGGGCCTGATATACCATAGATCCTGGTATATTAAAACTAGAGGAAAATTCTTTGTATTCTGAAAGAAGTAAGTCACTTTATCTTCCTGGGCCATATTGCCTCATCTATAAAAGAATTGATTTGGTAGAAATCCAGAGGACAAAATGTAAAACTCACCACTCACTTCTTGCCAGAAAGGCAATGAACTTAAAGTACATTTTTTGACATTGTGTGTGACATTTGACACAATATGACATATTGCATAATATGGCAATTTGTTTTGCTGAACTATGCATGTTTGTTATAAAGATTTTTTTTTGTTTTTATTGGTCAACTCAAAGAAAGTGAAGAGATATAAAAATACTCATAAAATAACATTAAAAATTAAATAGGTATGTAGATAAATACCTATCATTTGAATACCAATTTAATAAATATGTGTTAAGCATAAAAAAAGGAGATTGTACTAATGAACTTTTAGTTCCCATTTGGCTCTCACTCCTGTTCCCATGTTCCTGTACATCCTTAGGCAAGTAATTTAACCTCTCTGGGCCTCAGTCTCTTCATTAATAATAAAATAGCTGGACTAGATGGCCTCTGAGATCTCTCTTAGCTCAGATTCACAAACCTATTTATTGTCTTATTTGTAAAGAGAAGATTACAATGCCTAGAAATTTATAATTAATGACATAAATATTTCAAAAAGGATTTAGATCAATCAATTTATCAGTAAAAGATCAAAATAGATTATTATAGAAAAAAAGAAAGTTTTTTATACAAACAATCATTGGGGGTTACTGATACAGATAACAACTATTAGCTTACAAAACTACCCTATCATTCCTTGAGAAAGAACACTGAGCTAAGTGGGTATGAGTATCTGACTCAATGTGGTAATTCTTATGCAATTGAACCATTCATTGATAACATATTTTTTTTCCAAGGCATCAGATGCCCAGATACTGTTGGGTTCCTAGAATTAAAGGGTCAAATTAGTCTTATTTTGTCATCAGTATTGTTATAGAAAATCTGCCTAGACTAATTTCTTTTGGCTTTTATTTAATTACAAATTAGAGGTCTTTAAACCCTTCAAATTTTGGTTCAAGACATGTTAAAATTTTGCAAAATGGAGTTCAACAAAAATATTTATTTGCATTCAGAAACCAGAGATTAGAAAAATTTCACCTATTGGCTTGGAACTAGATACTAAGTTAGATTGGAAGGTACAGAGGAAAGAATATTGAGTATGTGACCTTGGGAAAGTTATTGCATGCCTGTGGTCCCCAGTTTCTTCATCTGCAAAATGAGGAAACTGGATTAGATAAACTCCAAGATACCTTCCAGCTTTAGAACTATTATATCCAGCTTCCTTGCCTCTCTCCTGCTTATTACTCCTACTTATTGCTATGATTGGAGAATACATTGAGGAATGATGCCCAGTTCTAATTCCATTTTATTATATTTTGTTGCTTCCTTCAATTACATGTTAAAATAATTAAAAAAATTTGAGATCCAAATTCTATACTCTCCTCTCTCTCCCTTCTTGAGAAAATAAGCAATCCAACAGATTTTATAGATAAGCAATCCATACTATATTTCTTGGTACAGTGGAAATAGGCCTGAAAAAGAAGTCAGAAGACTGGAGCCTGCTATTTATTAGCCAGTTGATCATAGGCAAATTGCATTAACTCTCTGACTCTCATTTTCTTCACCTATAAAATGAGAATGATTAATTCTAGTTACTTTATAGGTTGTGAGGAAAATGCTTTGTGAATTGTAAAATAGGATATAAAAATGTACAGAGAGAGATGGTCTTACATAGTAGGTAGAAAGAAGTTTTGATCTCAGAAAGATCTAGTTTCAAGGTTGGCCTTTGACACATACTGGTGTTGTGGCTCTAGGAAAACTTCAACTTGGTGTTGGGCAGCTCTAACATTAGTAGAATGTTGTTTTGTCATTTTATCTGTGTCTGATTCTTTATGACCCCATTTGGGGTTTTCTTGGCAGAGATACTGGGGGGGGTTGTTATTTCCTTCTCCTGCTCATTTTACAGATAAGGAAACTGAGTCAAACAGGGTAAGATGACTTGTCTGGGGTTATGTAGTTATTAAGTATGAGGCCAGATTTGAATTCAGCAACATGAGTTGTCTTAATCCCAGGCCCCATCTTCTATCCACTTTGCTATCTATATGTAGAGAAGTTATAAATCTACTTTAGGATGACTTTGTTTGTGGGATGTTCCTCATACTAGTGAAATCACAGGCTTAGTCCCTTCCTCCCCCAAATCTCCCTGTAATTAAAATCTATTGTCATTTGTAGTTGGGGCTTTTTTAAAAAATTGAACTCAATTAGTCCTTTCATATTGTCCCTCCCTGCTCTTTCCCAATTCTAGTGAGATTTAAAGTTGTAAGGAGACTTTAGAGGTCATTTAGTTTGACACCCTCTTGAGGAAAATGAGGTTTAGAATGGTTGAGGGACTTGCCAGAGGACAGAAGGCCAACAATTAGCAGAATTGAGCTTTTGAATTCAGTTCTTCCAACATTAAATCATTATTATAGTGTAGGATCCTTACTTTGCTTTCTTATAGCCAAGAAACAGAATAAAAAATTATTGTAATGTGAAGATATAGTGCTTTTACAGTAGTTAATGTCACTAAATAATTCTATTAGAGATTTAACAATTCTCAAACCATTATTGGATTATATTCAAAAATTTATAAATCAAAAATTGTAAAATAATAATAAAATAAGTTGACAGTTGGAAATAATTTCCCCAAAGAAACAATATCATAAGGATGCCAATAGATTTCAGGCTCAGACCTCAAAAGGTGATTTAATTTAGCAAAAGATAGAAGCATATGAAGATAACTGAATAATTAAACTTAATACCATAAAACCTAAACATTCCTTCATAACAATATTTTTATGGGAATATTCACTTGGAGTTCCAACTGATCCCCAAAGACAATGATTTGCTCACAAAAGGTGCCTCATAAACGCTCAAAATACTTATCCAACCAGGAACTATTCATCTGCCATCCTTCCACTGACCTGCAGTGTCCTCAGAGTGGATTGAGAGGAAAGGTAGTTTCATCAAGGAAGAAATCATAGATTTAGAGCCAGAAGGGAACTCAGAAGAAATTAAATCCAATTCATTTATTTTAGAAATGAGAAAACAGGCCTAGAGAAATGAAATTCCTTTCCCAAGATTACATGAGTGTAAGTCGCATTTGAACCTGGGTCTTCTAACTCCAAATCAAATTCTCTTTTCACTGTATGTTGAAAGAATTCCATCAGGTTGGAAAGAGTGTCCTTTGGATAGAGGGATATAAATTTCAAAGGACATCAGATGCAAAAATGTTGATGCAGTGAGGAATCAAGACTGGCCATTGGCACCTATGGAGGTGCCTATGCCTATTTTTGTATAAAATTTAATTATAAAGAAATTCAAAAATTTGTCATTTGAATGTAGAGGGACTATGCTTTTGGGAATACAGTATTGAAATAACTAATTATAAAATAAATAATTTAGTAAATAAACATTTAAATGTAGAAATTTTCTTTATAACCCCTAACTTGTAGAATTTATGTCACCCCTTGACTTGTTAAAAAAAATTTTTTTCAAAGGCCCATGGAAATGCCTCCATGGTGTGTAGAGGAGAGAGCTGGGCCTGGAGACCTGGATCTTCATACGTACTCCCTCAGATACCTACTAGCTCTGTGATACTGGGCAAGCCCCTTAATCTCTCTTGACCATATACATAAAAGGGGTTTGAATCTGGTGGCTTCTAAGCTGCCTTTCAGTTCAAAATCCATGATTCTATGGATTTTATTTTTATCTTGATAGAAAGCCTTGTACAAATATGAGGGCAGAATGCAACTTTACAACTAGGCATATGGCCCAGAGTACGTTTTAGGTACAAGGAGATTTCAAAATAAAGAAAAAATTCAGGCAAAATTTTTATTTTAAAATCAGAGGGTGTTGATTTTTTAAAACTCAAAAATCTCTTCTCTTCTCCAACAAATTGAAAAACTGCCAATTCAGCTAGCTACACAGTCAAAATTAGAACTTAGTTCAAACATCACCTTGTTGATTCTTATTTTTAAAATGTTTTTAATAATATTTTATTTTTTCCAAATACATGCAAAGATATTTTTCAATATTCACCTTTGCAATATCTTGTATTCTAAATTTTTCTCCCTCCCCCCACTCTGGAGACAGCAAACAATCCAATATAAGTTAAACATGTACAATTCTTCTAAACACACTTCTGTATTTATCATGCTGCATAAGAAAAATCAGATCAAAAGGGGAAAAACATGAGAAAGAAAAAAAACAGCAAAAAACTCCAACAACTTTGTCAATTCTTGTAGAAGATGTGGGTTCTTAGTCTTGGTGTGTTGGTCACAATCACAGAAATGAATTCAAAGTTTCCTTTGAAATCCCATCAGTAGTGGATAGAAGGGCAATGACTGTCTATTCTTGGGGAAATTGGGAACTTGGGATAGGCAAATCAGAAAGCCAGGTGTAACTTCTGCTGGAGATTTGGCTCTAGTTCCAGTGTTTTCACACCAGCAGACACATTTTATTCCCTGGTCACCAACTACCACCTCTCTTTGCTGACAGGGCTTATGAACCTAGGATCCATGAACTTGCATTTAAAATTTTTAATAACTATTACAATATATTTTTTCATCTTCTATATTTTATTTCATATATTTAAAAACATTTTGAGACTAAGTTTATAAAATGCACCATCTGCCAATGGAGTCTATGACACAAAAAGAGTTCAACTTCTTTTTTAGAAAATAGTTTTTATATGCCAAAACAAAATGTTTTTAGTAATAGTTTCCTGCAGGTGTTAGGCGAATATTCACTGGATGAGGAAGGGGGGATGGTCATAGAGTTACAATTTCAGATTAGCTTTTTAAGGGATTTGGCTAGTTTACATCTCCAGTCTCTTAACATGTAGTTGCTTAGTACTGAGGGGATTTTGCCCCCAGATAGCATAAAAGAAGTTAGAGGTACAGTTAGAATACAGGGGAAATTGTGTGAACAGAGCTCTAAAAAGTTAGGAATTGACATCTGAGGTGAGGGAAAAATGAAGGAACACCTGGGGATGATAGTAGTCACAGGCTGTTAACTATTGTTTCCCTATATCTATTGACATCCAGAATGCAAAATGAGTTATTTGTTCTCTGGTGAATGTATTTAAAAAATCTTATTATAGTCTTTTATTTTTTTCATCAGAGACACTTCCCCTTCTCTACCACTTTCCCAAGCCATTGAACATTTCTTCATAATAAGTAAAAATATTTAAGAAAAACTAATCAATATGAGAACAGCATCTGAAAGTATATATCATATTCTACATCCATAGTTCATTTCCTACCCCCTGCCAACCCTTGCCATGAACTATTATCAAATGAATCATTACAATAATGATAGTGTAACATCTTTCTATATAAGAGCTCAAAGATCTTTTACATATAGATTGTGCCTTGGTGACACTAAAACAATTAGTGAAAAGCAAAATATTTCATTGATCTAGTGACATTATAAAGTCTTTTCTCTGCTTTTCCTCTAAAAAATTCCACACATATATTTAACTGAATTCATTCTTTTTTTATTAAAGCTTTTTATTTGTATAACATACGTATGGGTAGTTCCTTAGTATTGATCTTTACAAAGCTTTCCGTTACAAATTTTACCCCCAGTCCCCTCCCCTCCCCTAGATGGCAGGAAGTCCACTTGAATTCATTCTTTTAAGAATAAATAACATAGAACTGATGCTGAGTGAAATGAGCAGAACCAGGAGATTATTATACACGGCAACAACAGTACTATATGACAATTAATTCTGATGGACATGGCTCTCTTCAACAATGATATGTTTCAAACCACCTCCAATTGTTCACTGAAGAAAGCCATATACACCCAGAGAGAGGGATGCGAAATGTGGACCACAACATAACATTCTCATACTCCTTGATTGATGTTTGCTTACATTGTGTTTCCTTTATCTGATATATCGTTTGTGTAGATAAGATTTTTCTTGCACAACAATGATAAGTTTGGAAATATGTATACATATATTCGATTTGCCAATATTTTAACATAATTAACATGTAGTGCATATCCTGCCATCCAGGGAAGGGGTGGGGAAGTTGGGGGGAAAAATTTGTAACAGAAAGCTATGTAAGGGTTATTGTTGAAGAATTACCCACACATATGTTATGCAAATAAAATAAAATTAAAAAAAAATAAAAATAAAAAAAATTTAATGTAATCAGTATGAGCTATTTAAAAAAAAAGAATAAATAACATAGCTAGTGAGACTGATTCTCTCTCCTTTCTGTTGTGAATGAACAGGATGAATTGAGGTATCTATAAGAAGAAGTGAAGTGGTCTCCTGATTCAGGAGAAAGAACACTCTCATTTCTCCCTATCTCTCTATGGCATGAAATATATATGGACTTTTTCCCATACAGTATTCTCAATTGATGTCATAAAATTACAATTTTAGGTAGATTGAGATTAGAGCTGATCAATAACCTGTAAGAACAATGTTACAAATGGAAAATTAGCTGTGACATTTCAGTAGGGTTTTTGTGACTTTGTAATAGGGTCTCCCTATTGTATTTATGACATCATAACAACATCCGGAAGACACATCGATTGAGAAGACCTGAAATAGTTACATGGCAAGGAATGAAACTAAATAGGAAATGACAATATCACAATTAGATGTTCTCTTCATAACCTGTGCCCCAAGACAGATTTTTTTCCTCTTACTTAAAATCCTTTTGTTTAAGAATATTCTGTAAGTATAAACTACAAATCCTTTTAAAATGGCCTCCCTTCCAGTTCCCCCATTTCCTAAACCTTGGAGTGTGAGAAGCTTTCCTTGGACCACTGAGGACCCCTCTGATGGTACAAGGTGGTCACTGGTCACCAAAGCTGCAGCAATAGAAATTAGGACAGAACATGGGATTGTGGGTGAGCCTCATTCTCTCCTTTTGCTGTAAGATGCAATTATCACTGAAACAATATTATAAAGGCAAGTTAGGTTCCCCAGTGGATTCTCAAAAATGTATCTAACTCACAATGTAGCTAAACTACAGTATTAATTGTTCTGCATTAATACCAGGAGCAATAATGCCACCATTTTAGCTACATTAAATAGGCTTTTGTATGACCTGGGATTCTAAACATCTCTATAAAAGGCAAAGTTGAACCTATACATTTCCTGCTGAAAGTCATTTATTTGTTCCCTGTATTACCTTCTGTGTCTTCTACATTCTGACACCCATCCTGGGAAGATTGCCACTGGGCAGCAGGCAGGCAACTTTAAAAAGCAAATTAAAAAAAATACATGTAGCCCTGCTTCAAAATGAGCATTTGACTCATATACAAAAACAGTTCATTGTGCTACAAAATTGTTATTAAAATAAAGAGGTGACTAATATTAAAAATATCATTTAGTTTTAATATAATAGGGGTATATTTTTAAAGAGCAGTACAAGGGAGTGTTATATAATGTTTATATTTCTAATTGGTTTTATCTTCTACCTATGTACATAATCAATGATAGAGCATGCACACATGCAACATATTTAAGACATTACATATGACATGTGGGCTCAAAATATAACAAATTGAAGAAAAATTTAGGTACCCTATAACAAAGCTCAGGCCCAGGAAATAGTTCTCTTGCTTTTCACAAACATGTATGTGTATGACTATATTTGTGCAGCAGCATCAAACAACACTTTTGAGCATCTATTGTATACGAGACCCTGGACCAGTCTCTGGGGGATACAAGAAGATATAAGACGAGAGCCCATGCACTCAAGGGCCTGATATAGTTTTTTTTCTGTCAGGTGAACTTTGAGATGAGTTGACTGAAAGTCAGTTATGTATTTAGGAAAACAATTTTCATGCAGTTGTCCATTTCAGGTGAGGAAACTGAAAAGCAGGGAAGTTGTTACCTTATCAGCCTGTGGGTTCAAAATTAGGGTCAATAAATTTAGAGTTAAAGGGGATCTTAAAAGCTACATGGTTCAGTAGGAAGGGAGCTGATTTGAGAATCAGGGATCAAATTCTGACACTTTTATTTACCTATGCAATCTTGGGAAGTTACCTAACCCTCTGGGCCATAATTTCCTCATTTGCAAAAAAGAAGAGATGGGACTAAATAGATTTGAGGTTTCTTTCATTTTTAGATCTATGATCCTATGATCTTCAAGGTCCTCATTAAGCAAAAAAAAAAAAACTATTTGAGTTCAGCATTGATGAGCAGAGATTCAAAGGAAGGGTAGTGAAGAAGTTTAACCCCAATTCAAAAGTGTATTTCCACTTTATTGCTAAAGTTTGCAATCCCACATATTATTTTATGCAAGTAGAATGTAGATGCACAAGTGTATATACATATCAATTTTATGCACGTGTATTTCAGTGAAGTACTTTAGAATATTGCTATTAAAACAGTTGCAAAATATTGGTTATTGCTTGAATTATTTTAACCAATTTGCTCTTGGGACAAAACTGATCATACCAGAAGAAAGGTAGCACCAAGCCTCACTACATAAAGACAAAATTTTGTGAATATTGACTCATTGGGCAAAGCAATACTTTTGGTTCTGAATCTGATGAAACTTCCCATCTCAGTGTTTAAAATATTGTCTATGGCAAAGATAGAAGATTGGATTCCATTATGTCTACATCTTTTTGGAGAAAGAGAGAAGGGAGGAACAAGATGAATTTGAACCAGGTTAGCAACCCACTTTCTAGTTTCAGTCAAACTCTCCTCCCCATTTTTTTTTGTTTTGAGTTTTGGCTTGAATTCTATCTGGCTCTTCTCATTTATATGTGTAGAGATAGCTTTTATCTTCCAATTCAAGTGGAAATGATGCAACAAATAAATTACACTTAGCTACATAATTTTTAAGGAGATAAGATTTTGGATTTTACAGAATGAGAGGGAGAGAGCCAGAGTGAAAGAGAGAGAGAGAGCATGAGAGACAGAGAGACAGACAGAGACAGACAGAGACAGAGCCAGAGCCACAGACAGAGAGATACTGAGAGAGAGAGATAAAAAGAGAGGGAGAGAGAGAGAGGGGGAGAGAGAAGGGGGGGGGAGAGAGAGAGACAGAGACAGAGAGAAGGAGGAGAAAAAGAAGAAAAAGAAGAAGAAAGAAGAAGAAGGAGGAGGAAGAGGAGGAGGAGGGAGAGAGAAAGATTATGAAGATTATGAAGATTCCAAAACTTCCTTTCTTACTATTAGCCGTCATCCTATTCCTCTCCCCCACTTGGTTTATTATGAATCAATCATTAAATGCCTGCTGTATACTAGGCACTATACCAACTGCTGGAAATAAAAAAAAGGCAAAAGATACTCCCAGTCCTCAAGGAATTTATAATCTAATGGGGAAAACAATGTGCAAGTAACCTGGAATATGTACAGAGAGAGTGCCAGAGCTGAGAGATTTGAGAATCTTGTCTGTGGAACAACTAGAAGGATAATGTCACTGGTTCAAAAAATTCATGCTGGGGAGTAAGGTGTAAGAAGACTGGAAAGATATGAATGAATTAGGTTCTGAAGACTTTGTATACCTAACATAGCATTTATATTTGAATCTGGAGGCTGTAGGAAGATTGTAACATGAGAGGTAGTCATAGACAGTAGAGCAGAAGAACAGAAAAAACAGACATACTACCTGCTGCTGAGTACCATCTGAACCACAGGGCATGTAATTGGCAAATATTTAACAAAATAAATAAGAACACAATAGGGCATAGCTAATGATGGTATATGATTTTCTGTGTCAGTAGGTGTTCTGTAGGGATCCTTACATTCTTTAAGTGGCCCAGTTTCTATTTGAACTTGACACCATTACCATAGAACAAAGCTTCTTAAACTGTGGGTCACAACCCCATGTGGGGTTGTGCAATTGATTGGGTGTTGTGAAATTATGATTTATTATCAGTATTTTCCCATATATCCATGGTCACATAAAAATTTCTTGGGTGAAAAGAGGTCATGGGTGAAAAAAGTTTCAGTATCCCTGCTATAGAGATTAGAGAGTTGGCCTTGGACTCAGGATGATCTAGTTCAAATCCTGCCTCCAAACACATACTAACATATGTAATCCTGGACAAATCATTTAATTTCTCAGCAACTGTCTGAAGCCAGGCATCAAAGAACAGTTGCTTCTCCATCTATGTATTATAGAGGAAATTTCTTTACCAGAAACCATGAAATCACAGGTAGTGATAAAAAACAAAAAAATTCTAAAAAAAAATTCCTCAAAATGAAGGCTGTAGTATGAAACAGACTGAAACAACTGCCCAAATAAGCGACAGCTTTGAAGTCTTGGTTGCTGGGCAGCCAAGAACAGTTTGATGTGAGGAGATTTTACAAATATGTAATAAAAAGTAGGGATATACAGAAAGAAAAAATTTAACAATACAATTAAAATTTATTCAAAGATCAAATTGAAATAATATTACTGAAAAAATGACAAAGTAACTATTCTTTTATTTGTTCTGCAAGGCTATTTCTTCAATGCCAGCTGTATAATGTTAATATTTCAATATTCTTTATGCCAAATTGGCCAGTTCATTTAAATTGTGGCTTGTAATTACAGCACAATTTTTTATTTAAGGATTTCATGCTTCTTTCTATATTTTTTGGTTTAAGTTTTGTGAATTAGGGAAACATACTGTGAAGAAAGTACGCAAGTCATAATAGACCTTAGCACCTGAAACTGCTGAATTTGCACATCAGACTGCGTTGTTTCATAGTGTAAGGATGGAGGTTTAGTCTAGAACCTCAAGAAAAAATATCACATATATTTACACTCTCATTTTATATTATTCTGAGAAAAAGTATACCTTTTTATAATTTTGAACTAAATAACTGTTTTAACTCAACAGTTTTCACATCACAGTGTTAAAGAGAAAAGATTATAGGGAATTTAGTGATTCTGAAAATTGATAATGTGATATAAGACTTCAATCTACTAAAATAATAGCTTTCAAGTCAAGCCAAAGTTTGTATGGTAGAATGGGAGATGATGTGTTAAGGGGAGGGCCAGAATATGTGAAACAAGCTGGTTATTTCAGCCCTGTTATGCCTAGCATTAAGTGAGCCTTCTTGTTAGACCCAATGAATAAATAATATTGAAGGAACAACAATATACAACCACTTTTGGGTTTGCCTACTCACTTCTAAATACTCTCAACATCTACCACAGATTTGAGCACATTAGACTTTTTCCAGAGGTTAAGTGATTTTCATCTTCAGGAAGATAGTAGTATGGAGATATGGTTACTATCTCTACTATCACCACCAATACCACCACTTAACACCATTATCTTACACTGCTCCCATAGTCCACATGTATTAATTAACAAAGCACTAGGAAAAATAGATATAATGATGTCAGTAAAAGCATTTTTGTGCAAATTTATTTTTGTGCTTAGCTCATGTTCATATGCTACATTACCTTGGGCTACATATCGATTTATAAAATGCTTCTTCCCTAATCTAATTCCCCAAACTAAAATCTTAGTTTTCTCCCTGACATTGATAAGTTTTGGTTATAAAGTCATAGTCAGTAATACAAAAAATTTTACTTTCACGCATGTGTACAAAATCATTTTTAGCAATAGCAAACTCATTCTCACAGTTATTTATACAAATTTCTTTATCTTTGGCATGCATTTCATTATAAATCATTTCCTTGAAGTATACAAAGTACCTTTTGACAGGATCTTTAGAGACTGAAGGAACCTCAGATATGGTCCAACCTTCTCATTTTTCAGATGAGAAATTGAGGTTCTGAGGTCAAGTGACTTGCCCAAGGTCAATAGGATAAGTCACTTATGCACAGAAAAAAAAGAATAAATATATCTGAAATAGATTTGACAAGTGTGATTTGTAAAATCCTTTAATCTAAATGCTAGCAACTTTTCTAGCCCTTATGTAAGGGATATACCATTAGGTTTATGTACCTGAAAGAAATAGCCCCCAAATTAATATCATCCAGTTTCCCTTTTCTCCCATGTATTTTAGGGTAAATGGCTGGAAACACCTGTGAGAAATATTTTAATGATCATTCTCTGAAGTTTATAAGATCCTCTTTGTCCTCAGAATGAAACACATCACCATTTCTCCATATTAATCTCAGATTTCAATTAGACGGACATGTATGTTCATTTGGACTGCTTGCCCTTACTTTCTTTGGCACTGAAAAGATGAAATGGAAAATATTTGTAAAATTTCCACTATGGTCGATTTTTTTGTTTTTTTTGCTTTCTTAGAAACAATGAAATCTGGGTTAAATAAAATTGACTTTTTTATGAAGTGCTAAGAGATCATTAAATCTATATTCATCAGAGTTTTCTATTCCATTAACTCTGGTGATACTGGAATATCTAGGGTCTGTGTGAACATGCATACAAGCACTAGGCTTCCAGATAGTTAATCAATGTGTTTCATGCAAATTCGGCACATTGTTCATAGCTGCAGCAATTATTTAGTGCTTATGTGTTTGTGTATATATATAAAGTCTTTGAATGGGAAGAGGCATATGAAAATAATAATAACCAAGAAAATTATAACCATATTTTCAATGGTATTTGCATGTATTGTAAAAATTCATTTCTATTTGTTGAAACTAATTTGAATTCCTATAATTCTTTCATCCATGTCACGTTTCACTTTATGAGGAAATTATATATGCAAGATAATTATATATTGAAAGCACTTCAAATAAAGTAATTAAATAATCAGATTAAGAATTGACATAATATTCTAAAAATGTGAGTTTTTCACATAACGGTGGACATTTTATTTTAACTAACACATGCAGTTCCCTGAATGGTGATTGCCAGAAGATCATAGAACTAGAATAAAATTCAATTTTTTAAAGTTATCCTTGGACTTCCAGGGAACACATATGGAGGAATATAACTATTTTATTGATTGGGAAACTAAATAAGTATAAATAACTTCTTAACTATTTAACTCCCACACAATTATCTAATGCAATTGAGCATAAATTTGGTCTTTTAATATTCTTCAGAAATGAAGAAATTCTCTTATTGAAAGCATACATTCTCATACATCATTTGTTACTTTTTATACATAGCTGGCTCCTGATTGTTTTGTTATTAGCTGATACCATATAGTACTTTTGATCTATTTTGTAAGACATTCAACATTATTTAACAGATAAGAAATCTGAATTCCAATTTCCTTGGTCACCTTCTCACGTCCCCTAGATATATCCCTCATTGACTTTACCATTTCTCACTAAAATAATTCCCCAACCCTCAAACATGCTCATTCACAGGGCTTCAGGCACAGGAGGTCTGAGCATCCATCACATACCAGGCCAATTTCTAACATTTCGAAGACTTCATGCAGTGTAGTTTCTTTTCCATTAGTAGCTGAAATTTGTCATGTTTATATAAACATAGATATGCTTTTGTGCAGCATTTAAACTATTGTCTCATGGTCCCAACTGATTTGGCTTGAATTGATGTAACAACAGTATCTGTCATAGGGACTACTCTTGTAGGAACAGACGATGATACTGTCTTGTGGGACAAAGAAAATGCTGTCTTCAGGTTCTGGGCAGTCAGATCTGTCCCAAGTGGAGCGCTTTGGTTCCAAGGCACTGTAGTTGGGAGTGCTCCCTGATGCTGGGAAGGTACCTGAAGGACATTGCCCTTCCAGGTATCTGGAAGCCTCATTCTGATCCTCCTTTTGGACCAGACTCTTGGATTCCTCTTCCCCTGTAGCAATGGTAGTAGTGACAGAACTGGCCACAGGAACCTCTCCTTTTGAGGAGGTATTACCTCTGAGGTATGTCTTTTTGACCAACTCATCAGAGCTTCCCTTTCCTGACTCCAGGTCAGATGGGGTCCTCAACAGTTCAATAACTTCCTTGTCCTTTGATTTTTTAAAGCAGGGTAGTTTTCGGCACCAGAGGAGTTCATTCTCAGGCCATTTTGTGCAGCCCTCTGTTTTCCGGGCCAAAGCAATAGCAGCTATCCCCGGCAAACAAATCGCAGGTCCTATGGCAAGGAGGGGGATGTTCCCTAGCGTCTCCCCTTTCATCCCAGAAACAGTGAACATGAAGCCAAAAACAAGGAAGACACTGACCAAGGCTACCACCAGTCCAGTCCTCGGGTTGATGTCATCTGGTCTCATCTTTTATCCCATCCAGATCATGAATTGCTTCAGTGAAGGGAGAACAATACTTAAATTCCTTCTGTCAGAGCTGACGCCACGCAGAGTAAAATCCAAGGAAAGTTTCCTTTTGTGAACACTTCAGGTCTCTTTCTCTCTCACACAAGTAGCCCCGCACACATTGTCACACATCTATTTGGCAGTGGACTATTTGGCAGTACACACAGCTTCTTTTCCAGTTTCCCAAAGGATTTGCTTAGGGGCAAAGGAATGGAAACCAGTCCCACTCTCACCAGAAAAATCCACAGCAGCTGTCCCTCAGCTAATTTCCACGTTTCTAGGAGGCAGGACTGACTTTTTCCCCCGGACTCCGCATCATGCTGAAAAGGGAGGTACTTGTTTTGTCCAGCTTTCCCTGAGGGAGTTTCTAATGCCCTTCTTTTGAATTCCAGGTCAGAACCAGAACGTGGAAGGTGTTCACCTCCAGAAAGGGAGTCGAATGCCTATATATATGTGTGGATAAATGTGAGCATGTCTGTGACAGAGGGAGGAAGGACTTACTGTTGAAGAGAGGGAAAGATTTTTTTTTTTTTTTTTTGCCTACTCTTGTTACATCACATTTCTGAGCAAGCTGGAAAACAAAGAAGGACGGGTATGAAGTAGAGGTGACAAAGGACAGAAGCGGGAGTGAACTTTCATAGGAACAAGAGAGCCAGACGATGTGTCTGTCATTTGGGTAGATAAAAACCAGTAAGGTTTCTCCTGAAGAAGAAGGTGCTAAGCGACTGGACACAAAGCCTAGCACACACCCCTCTCCCCGGAGGGAGTTTGGGGAAGCCCTTGCCGGGCACATGAGTACACAAACTACGTGATACTAAAATAATCTACATCCATTAGCCCGAATTCGGAGTTCTGGTCTCAGAGGTATAGTGTCTGGGAATAAGGAGGAAGTGATGGGTAGAGGAGTGGGGGTGGTTGGTCGTGGTCTGGAAGGATGGAAAAAGAGTAGTGGGATTGAAATTGGAAATGTCTGATATCTGATTGTCTTCAGCGCTCCGGCTCCGCCCCCAACCTGTCCATAAAAGCTCTTGCCCCGCCCCTAATTTGTACCTAAATCTTTATAGAGCCCCCATTTGCTTCCTCCGTATAAAAGCAGAGACTAGGAACAAACTACCTCTTAGATGGTGCAAACCAGAAGCGCTGACCTGACTTCAACCTCCCATCCCCTTTCCCATCGCCTCCACTCTATTGGCTCTCGTACCTCCCCATCCCTCTCCCCGCCCTAAAAATAAAGAGCCGGAGAGGAGACACTGAGCGAGTCCTTTTCCCTCCCTGCACTGATAAGGATGGACTGGGGAGAAGAGTGTTATGGGCTAAAACAGGAATGCCCCTGCTGACTGCAATCCCTGGGGTTGGGAGCAGCGAGTGGAGAATGAAAAGCGATCAAAAGTTCTCCTTTACTCTCGGGAAGAGCTCCCAGGCCTGGAGAACTGCTCACAAAGCAATCTCGGGCTGCACATCTGTCGACAAAACAAACTAGTCATCAAACTAAAGTCTCCCACATCCTAGGAGTTAGCTGTGGATGCGGTGGAGGCGGGCTTTACTCGCTCCTCTCTTCCCCAGCTGGTGTCTGCTGGCTGTCCACCCACTCTAATCTTTCCTTAGAGCCCAGCATCCGACAGTGAGACAGTCTAAGGATCTCAAGGTATTTCTCCCTGAACGCCTTGAATTCTGAATGTGTTCGTGTCCAGAGGGGACGAGAAGATGGCAAATAGAGTAACCACACTCCCCATTCCTTTCCCTACCATGGCCGAATCAGATAGGGTAGGAGAAAGGCTGATGGTGCCGCGAGCTTCATAGACGTTTGTTGACTAGTTGGCAAATTCATGGGGTTGCGTCTCTATGCTTACTTAGCAGGGTTGTGTTACGGGCCGAAAGAATAAGTCTCTTATAACGCCTGTTGATCTTCAGAAGGCTTAAGTTAATTTAGTTCAGAGGAAGGAATCGGGGTTAAAAGGGGTTGGTGAAGAGCACGGCAACATAGGTCTTAGTAATTGTATTCAGTGATTCTAGTTTCAGGTTTTCTAGTCCAATATAAAGATTCGATCAAAAATCACAGCCGAGCAAATTTATTTTCCCAAATGAGACCCAACCTGCTTGTCAGGTTTGTGATATCCACTGTAATTGTAGAGTGCTGGATTTGAAGGAATATGACCTAAGTTCCAATTCTAGTTCTGCCATTTATAACCTCTATGATCTTGGGTATATTACGTAATTTCTCTGATCATATTTTTTCATCTATAAAATCAGGGGGTTGTATTGGGGGGTCTAATTAGAGATTCTCAGTCTGGGGTACCAATAATCCCAGGGAGCACAAGAAGTTTGTCAAAAGCAATAGGGAATATCTATTAGGAAAAAATCCCCCTACATTAACCTATTAATATTGTTCAATTGTATTTCTTATGTGGAAATGTAGGGTGAACTCTAAAATTTCTTTTTTTTTTTTGCTGAGGCAATTGGGGTTAAGTGATTTGCCCAGGGTTACACAGCTAGGAAGTGTTAAGTGTCTGAGACCACATTTGAACTCAGGTCCTCCTGACTTCAGGGCTGATGCTCTAGCCACTGTGCCACCTAGCTACCCCTAAATTTTTTTTTTAAATTGAATAGGGTGTTCATGAAGATTCATTGAAACCCAAAGGATATAGATACACAAAAAGCTGGAAACCCTTGGATTAGATAACCTCTAAATTTCCTTGTAACTTAGAATCTATGATTCCTTCTGTTTACCATTTTCTACAAACACAGGCCTGTGCTAGGAAGTCATTTAAAAAAAATTCTACTACATAATGATTCCAGTCTGGAATCCAGAACGGAGTATATGATACTCCATAACGATTATTACATAATTTCTCTAGGCTATTGAGAAGGGAAAGGAATCAGGGAAGGAAGGAAGGTGTGTGTGTTTAAATTTGTTTTTGTTTTTTGTTTTTGTTTTTTTTTTTATTAAAGCTTTTTATTTGTATAACATATGTATGGGTAGTTCCCCAGCATTGATCTTTACAAAGCTTTCCATTACAAATTTTACCCTCAGTCCCCTCCCCTCCCCTAGATGGCAGGAAGTCCACTACATGCTAATAATGTTGAAATGCTTGAGAAGTTATGCAAGAAAAATCCTATCTACAAGAAAAAAAAAAGAATCAGAGAAAGGCAACACAATGCAAACAAATGTCAGTAGAGATCATTAAAATGTTACGTTGTGGTCCATATTTCATTTCCCTCTCTCTGGGTGTATATGGTTTTCTTCAGTGAACAATTGGAACTGGTTTGAGACAATTCTTTGTTGCAGATGTGTTTAAATTTGTAATTGCCTGTATTGTTGAACTAGTTCAGATTAACCCTCAAAGATGGGGGAAAACACTACCAAATAGCCATTTCTTCCTATGCCCTCTTTTTCATTTTTTGAGGTTGTTCCTTAGGTTTTTTTTTGTGTGTGTTGATGAAAAACTATTAGCATCTAAGTTCCTTTAGGAAAGAGTGAGGTTGCCAGATTTTTGTTTTTATGTAAAGTAAATATTGTGTTTTATAATATTCAGTTTACAGTTATGGAAGCTCAACATAGGTTACCTCAGATGTAATTCAACTCTTATTGTAAAGCTAGAACATCTTGGTCAAGTGATGATTGAAGCTCTCCTTGAAGACCCCTGTTGTTGTCTGAATTCATTGTTGGACAGTGTTAATGGTAAAGAAACTTTTCCTTATAATAAAATAAATATTGCCCCTAAAGTAATTTCAACTCTTTGGTCTTTCTTCTGCTTTCTGGAGACAATAATGTTTAACTTTCCTTCATTGGACAACCACTTAAATATTTGGAGAGGATTTTAAGTCATCTCTTCTCTAAGAGAAATGCTGATTAACAAGCATTTAAGCACCTACTATGTGCCAGATACTGTGCTATAAATATAAAAATGAGAGTTTTTATCAAGGAACATGCATTCTACTAAGAAAATGTAATAGATTGGGTAATGACACCAAGAAAAAAGAATTTAGAGATAATTATAAAGATTAGTAATGATACTATTGGACAGTAAATTGCTATGGACTAAGTTCCATTGCCAGTTGCAATGGCAATATTAATTTGATAAGTGTTTTCTGGGGGCAGCTAGATGGCATAATGGATAGAGCAACAGCCCTGAAGTCAAGAGGACCTGAGTTCAAATCTGGTCTTAATTATTTAATACTTTTTACTGTGTGACCCTGGGCAAGTCATTTAATCCCAATTATCTCACCCCAATTAAATAAATGAAACAAAACCAAGAAAAAAAAAGATAATTGTTTTCTGAACAAATATGGAAAAACATGGTTTTGTTGTTGCTGTTGTTTAGTTGTGTCCAATCTTTCCTGATACCATTTTGGGGGTTTCTTGGCAGAAATACTGGGCTAGTTTGTCATTACCTTCTTCAGTTTATTTTACAGGTGAAAAAACTGATGCAAACAGAGTTAAGTGCCTTGCCTTGCCTAAGGTCACATAGTTAATAAGTGACTGAATCAGATTTGAACTCAGGAAGATGAGTTTTTCCTGATTTCAAGCCCTCTCCACTTTATCCACTGTGCCACCTAGATCCCCTTCCCCCCCCCCAGGAAAAAAAAACTAGTGTTGAAAGTGGCTTAAATTTGAAAGTGGGATAGAAGGCAAGATAATCATGCTGGCTAGGGATGACTAGGTGATACTAAGCAAAGCCTAAAGAGAACTAAAGTGATTCCCAAGCAAATAACTCAACTGATTTTCAGTTGTTTTAGTCCACTGATCAGACTGATCAACCTCTTCTAAATCTTTCTTCTAAATCTTCTGTTCTTCAAAGATCCACACTCTCATCCATTTTGATATTGCCTATTTTAAAAATACTTTTCATTTGCTCTTTTTGCTATGGTAGGTATAGTGTCATGGAAATATCTCAAGTACAGGATATTTAAGAAAATGTTATTTTCATCACCCAAAGGTGGTGGGTTTAGTTTAGAGATCCTTTGGGATTGGGTTATTCTTATATAGTGTACCACCATCTTCTTTGGACAAATGCTGCTATTTCCTTGAGCCCTGCATCTCCAGCTACCTGCTGAAAAGTTTTCCTTGAATATTTCACATATCTCAAATTCAACACAGTTCATTATCTTCCTGCTCCTCAAATTCCTCCTATTTTTTTGGTGGGGGACTCCTCCTCCAGTTATCCAGGTTCACAATCTAACAGTCAGCCTTGACCCTTCATTTTCTTCCCCTCCCCATATACAATTATTTGCCAAGACTCGCTGATTTCACCTTCTCAGCATCTCTCTTGTTTCTGATCCAATCACTTTTATCCTGCTCATTCCCTAACCACCCTCATTTAAGACCTCAGTGCTTCTTGCTTAAACTATTATAATAACTTCCTGATTGGTCTCACTGCAGCCTCTCTCTATCTCCCTCCCTCTTTCTCTTCAGTCTATCCTCAATACAGCTGCCAAACTGTTACATCTAATAGATAGTTCTGACCATGTGCTTTATATGTTGTGTTAAGGTTTGAAAAATACTTTACATGTGCTATTTCATTTAATCTTCACAACCTTAAAAGGTAGACACTACTACTATTATCATTTTAGAGATGAGGAAATAGGCTGAGAGGGTCCAGGGTCACAAGGCAAGGCAAGTTTTTCTGACTCCAAGTCCAGTATTCTATGCACTGTACCACCTAACAGTTCTCTAAAGAGGTCCCATTTACTAGCCTTTTCTTTTAGATTAATATAAATTTATATTTATAGTTATTCACTATCTGACTACCTATCTGCTTATATAATACTCCATCTCTTATATGGTATATTTTAATCAAGGTAGCTTTATTTCTCTTCCCCACCCATGATCTTCCACTCCTTGCACATGGCTGCAATGCTCTTCCTCCTCACCTAAGGTACAGTTGGTTGCACAGTGAATAGAGTGCTGGGTCTGGAGTCAATATGATTCATCTTTAATGATGGTTGTCCAGCTTCTTGGGCAGCTAGGTGGAGCCATAGTGCACAGAGAGTGCTGGGCTTCCTGAGTTCAAATTTGGCCTCAGACACTTACTGTGTGACCCTGGACAAGTCACTTATTTCCTTCAACTGTAAAATGAGGATTGTAATAGCACCTTCTTCCCAGGGTGGTTGCAAGTATCAAATTAAATAATATTTGTAAAAAGTGCATATAAACTTCCTGACACATAGTAGGTGCTATATAACTATCCCAATTTCCTATCCCTCTCTTTCTTCTCATCTCTGCTTCATGGGACCCTTAACTGCCTTCACATCTCAGCTTTAAGTGATATCTCTATAAAGAGACTTTTCCTAACTTCTCCACTTTTTACTGTCCTTCTTCATATTGTTATTTATTAATTTTGTATATATTCTGAATTTATCTGTGGATATATTTTATCTTGCTTTTCTTTCCTCACCCCTGGTTCCCCATGAGAATGTAAGTACCTTAAGGGTAGGGAAGAGGAAATATCTTGCTTTTGTTTGTCTTCTCTTAGCATCTAGCATAATACCTAGCATAAATCTGTTATTGTTCAGTTGTTTTTAGTTGTGTTTGATTCTTCATGACCCCTTTTGGAGTTTTCTTGGCAAAGACATTGGCTTGGTTTTCCATTATCTTCTTCTCATTTTACAGATAAAAAACTGAGGCAAACAGCAAGAGGAATCTTCCTGGCTCCAGGTCTGGTTCTCTAACTACTGTGCAACCTACCAGCCTTCATAGAATATATATATATATATTTAATAAATGATTTTTTGAGAATCGATTGATCCTTCTGTCCCTGAATCTTTTTGTTAGAGCAATCTCACACTCACACACACACACACACACACACACACACACACACACACACACACAGAGCCAATGAGAAAAAAATGTCCTATGTTGTTATGCTTCCCTGACTGGAACTTTTAAACTACAAAATTGGCATCAGTGTTGTACTAGGTCAGAAGGTCAGCTGAGTATGTCCTGGAACCATCAGGTAGCCAAGAGGATGCTAACTTCCTCTTTACTAGACTGAGTATGATATTCCTTTTGTGCTTTTGGTTATTTCTATTACCTTCTTGGGCATTAAATTAGATGCATATATCAAAATCACAGGATATTTCCATTACTGTTTTATTATAAGCTTCATTCCCTAAATAGTATCATCTCCAAGGTCCCAAGGTACGCATTTATCAATATTCTTATGAGTTGAGAATACCTTTGCAGAAATTACACAATAATTACATGAAGGAAGTATCAGTCAGAACAGAAAAAAACTGACTGCATCCTGTGATTTAAGCAGAATGGTTTCACTATTGGAATCAGGAAGCCAGCATGTGTGATCCTGAGAGATTTATTTAAACTCTGCTTTTCCTCAACCATAAAATAGGGATAGTAATAGAACCTACTTCCCAGAGCTTTTGTAAGATTCAAATATAATAATATTTTAAAGCACACAATATATAATACTTGGCTTATAGAGGAGCTTTATAAATGTTTGTTCCCTTCCTCACTGTGAAGCTTAAGTTTTAAATAGCTTTTGTCTTCCATAATATTGTCAACAAATAATATCTGTGCACGTAAACATGGAGTTTTGTTACAAGAGCCCTTTCTCAGAAAAGAAAGGGGATCTCTTTTGGAAGAAGGCATTAGGATGTAAAGGAAATATCAAGGTTCATTTCTGAATCTTTTACCACACTGAGTTACTGAGTTTTCAGTAAAGGACCATTTCACCTAATATTGTGTACTAAACTTTTCTGGTCCCTATGACTCTTTGCCTCAATTTCATCGTCAATAAAATGATCTGAAAAAGGAAATGGCAAACCACTCCATTATTTCCCAGTAGCCTAGCACAGAGTCTGTATTCAGTAAATGATTGTTGATCATTGACTCACTTGAACTAAGCTTAAGGTTCATCCTCTTAGACTTTCTGGACCAAGTAATAACAATAGCTAGTATTTGTATAATATTTTAATATTTGTAACTGACTTTACATATATCATCTACTTTTATCTTCACAAGATCCCTTGGGAATTATATGCTATTTTTTGTCTCCATTTTATAAATGTGAAGATTGAGGTTGATAGAGATCAAGTAATTTGCTTACAGGCACACAGCTAATAATCATCTGAGGCAAGTTTTGAACTCAGTTTTTCTGATTGCAGGTCCACCATTGTTCTACCTAGTTTTCTCCAGACAAACATGCTAAGTTAGTGATGTGCCATCCACTGTAATAGAGATATTAATAGAGATATATAACACATATGCTTGTGTATACATACATTTTGATGTTGGTAAGTAGGTGGTAGTGGATAGAGTGCCAGGTCTGGAATCAGTAAGACTCATCTTTCTGGTTCAAATTCAGCCTCAGATACTTAATAACTGTGTGACCCGGGGCAATTTTTTTAACTGTTTGCCTCAGTTCCTCATCCATAAAATGATCTGAAAAAGGAAATGGCAAACCACTCCATCTTCTTTTAATCAGACAATCCATTAACAAACATTTATTAAGCATTGTGAATACACAGTGTAGGAAGCTGTCAGGATGGGATAAAGAGGAGATCTTGTTGAAAAAGTGTTATTTAAAACATATCAAGCCATAATATACCTCTTTCAGCATTAATTTCTTTATTATATTAGATAACCAGGTCTCTAACAAGGTATTGAGAGAATAGGATCTAGTAGGTCCTAAGTCGTGATGGAGGAAAGGGTAAAGTCATCTGATGGAATGACATCTGATTTGATATGTACTGCTGGGGTACTACTGTAGGGAATCCTGAGTATTAATATACAAGGATGTGTGATTATTAAAGGAAGTGATCCTGTGCCAAGAGATATAATGGATGTACTGATAGAGTGCTGTGCTACTACTTGCAAAATGTTCAAGACCCTTTTTGTACAAACAAAATGAAAGCAGACAAGATTAGAAGGAAAAAAAATTGGGAAAACATTTTTACATTTAAGTGTTCTATGACCAACAGGAGGATTTCAGAGAGGATTGGAGAGACTTGCATGAACTGATGCTGAGTGAAATCAGCAGAACCAGGAGAACATTATACACAGCAACAAGACTATACGATGATCAATTTTGATGGACATGGTTCTCTTCAACAATGATGCGATTCAAACCAGTTGTTCTGCGATGAAGATAGTCATATACATCCAGAGAGAGGCCTGTGGGAACTGAGAGTGAACCACAACACAGCATTTTAACGCTTTCTGTGAATATTTCCATGCATTTTGTTTTCCTTCTTAGGTTGTTTTTTTTTTCTTCTTTCTAGACCTGATTTTTCTTGTGCAGTAAGATAACTGTATAGACATGTATACATATATTGGATTTGTCATATAATTTATCCTATCTAGCATGTATTAGATTACCTGTCATCTAGGGGTGAGGGGTGGGGACAAGGAAAGGAAAAGCTTGGGGAAAAAAAAAGGTGTTTTTTTTTTTTTTTGTTTTTTGTTTTCGTTTTGCAAAGGTCAATGTTGAAAGGTCACTCATGTTTTGTAAATAAAAAGCTTTATAAAAAAAATAAAAAAAAGAGAGAATTGTCTCATATATATAGGAATTCAAGCCACTCTCCAATCGATAAATAGTCAAAGGATATAAACAGACAATTTTCAGATGATGAAATTAAAACTATTTCTAGTCATATGAAAAGGTGCTCCAGATCACTATTGATCAGAGAAATGCAAATTAAGACAACTCTGAGGTACCACTACACACCTGTCAGATTGGCTAAAATGACAGGAAAAGATAAAGATGAATGTTGGAGGGGATGTGGGAAGACTGGGACACTGATACATTGTTGGTGGAACTGTGAATGGATCCAAGCATTCTGGACAGCAATTTGGAACTATGCTCAAAAAGTTATCAAAATGTGCATATCCTTTGACCCAGCAGTATTTCTATTGGGCCTATATCCCAAAGAGATCTTAAAGGAAGGAAAGGGCCCCACATGTGCAAAAATGTTTGTGACAACCCTTTTTGTAGAGGCTAGAAACTGGAAACTGAATGGATGCCCATCAATTGGAGAATGGCTGAATAAATTATGGTATGTGAATGTTATGGAATATTATTATTCTGTAAGAAACGATCAGCAGGATGATTTCAGAGAGGCCTGGAGAGACTTACATGAACTGATGCTGAGTGAAACGAGCAGAACCAGGAGATCATTATACACAGCAACAACAATATTACATGATGATCAATTCTGATGGACATGGCTCTCTTCAACAATGAAATGTTTCAAACCAGTTCCAACTGTTCAGTGAAGAAAGCCATATACATCCAGAGAGAGGGATATGAAATGTGGATCACAACATAACATTTTCATGCTCTCTATTGATGTTTGCTTGCATTGTGTTTCCCTTCTCAGATTTTTTTTCTTGTAGATCTGACTTTTCTTGCACATCAAGATAACCGTATAAATATGTATACACATATTTGATTTGTCAAGTACTTTAACATAATTAACATGTAATGGATTTCCTGTCATCTAGGGGAGGGGTGGGGACTAGAGGGGAAAATTTGTAATAGAAAGCTTTGTAAAGGTCAATGTTGAAGAATTACCCATGCATATGTTTTGCAAATAAAAAGCTTTAATAAAGAAAAAAAACATTTAAGTGTTCTGATAAAGACCTCATTTCTAAAATATATAAAATTAACTCAAACTTAAAAGAATTCAACTCATTCTCCAATTGATAAATGGTCAAAGGATATGAACAGATAATTTTCAGATGATGAAATTAAAACTATTTCTAGTCATATGAAAAGGTGCTCCAAATCACTGTTGATCAGAGAAATCCAAATTAAGACAACTCTGAGGTACCACTACACACCTCTCAGATTGGCTAAAATGACAGGAAAAGATAATGATGAATGTTGGAGGGGATGTAGGAAAACTGGGACACTGATACATTGTTGATGAAGTTGTGAACTGATCCAACCATTCTGGAGAGCAATTTGGAACTATGCTCAAAAATTATCAAACTATGCATACCCTTTGACCTAACAGTGGTTCTACTGGGCCTATATCCCAAAAAGATCTTAAAGGAGGAAAAAGAGACCCACATGTGCAAAAATGTTTGTGGCAGCCCTTTTTGTAGTAGCAAGAAACTGGAAACTGAATTGATGCCCATCAATTGGAGAGTGGCTGAATAAACTATGGTATATGAATGATACGGAATATTATTGTTCTGTAAGAAATGACCAGCAGGATGATTTTAGAGAGACCTGGAGAGAACTACATGAAGTGATGCTAATGAGCAGACCCAGGAGATCATTGTACACAGCAACAACAATATTATACAACAATCAATTCTGATGGACATGACTCTTTCCATCAATGAGATGATTGAGGTCAGTTTCAATGATCTTGTGATGAAGAGAGCCATAAATAAATAAAAAATAAAAAATGTTCAAGACCTAGAGGAAGACCTTTAGTAAGTTGGGTGGATCTTCTATGGAGCATCTATGGGAGAATATTAGCAAAAACTGGATGGGAAAAGAATGTTTAGTTAGGCTGTCTTCTACATTAAGAGAAAATGCACACTGAGATCATAGATCCATTGCAATATTAGAATATTGAAAAAGAGCAATTTAAGATTATGATATATACATTCCACCATATGATAGAGCTATTTTAGATACAATCATGGATTGGGCTAGATAATTTTCTGGAGTCTCTATCAAAATCCCTTATTATCCATTAATTCTATTCTTGGAATCAAAAGAGATTTAGTTGATCTTTTTGAAGATCTTTCAGGCATTTTTTTTTTTGCTTTTTGCTGAGGCAATTAAGGTTAAGTGACTTGCCCAGGGTCACACAACTAGGGAATGTTAAGTGTCTGAGACCAGATTTGAACTCAGGTCCTCCTGACTTCAGGGCTGGTGCTCTATCCACTGCGCCACCTAGCTGCCCCCAGGCATTTTTTAAAGATCTTATAAAACCATTGATCTATGCACTGTTTCCTATTTCAAGTACATGCACATTACATTTCAATTTTAGGTATATTTGAAGGTAGTTTGACATTCATCCTTTAAGTTTGTATACAAATAATATCTCATTTATTCTCACAGCAGTCTTGGGAGGCAGGTGCCATTATCTTGTCCACTTTATAAAGAAGGAATCCGAGATATATAGATGGTAAATGCTCAGGGTTAAGTGTCTGAGACTAGGTTTGAAATTAGGTCTTCTTGACTTCATGCCCATTGCTCTGTGCAGTGTGTCACCTAATTGCCTCTCCATATCTATTCAGTACATCCATGTTCACTTGTAGTTCTTTTTACCATAGTTCTTTTGAGGTGACTGAACTCTTTGCTAAAGCATGGTTACATTCACACTCCTTCCTTTCCTGATTTCACTTCAAGTCTCTAGAGATATAAAGCATCTTCAATTGTTTTTCCAATGCTGTATTAACAGTGTTTTTTTAAAAAACTCCTTTGGCTCATTAAAGTCTATAGAACTCAATATAAAGTACCGAATCAGTTCAATTTTCACAAGCCTTTTCTTACCTTTTAAACTGAAACTGATGTATATTAAAGGCACTAGAGTCTTGATTTCAAAAGGCAAAGAACTTTTAAGCACCAAGATTTTACAAAATAGATTATTCATTTTACTCATTTTGCAGAGAAACAATTAAATGAAAAGTCATAAGTATTATAAGACCTAGTTAAAGAAGGCAGACCTGAAATAAGTTGTAGAGATGGAAAGATTTCCAGGCATTCTTATTAAAGGCTAATAGCTTTCATATTTGCTAAAGAATATGTCCATTTAGATCTCACAAGAAGCTTAGTAGGGAGTTCTTGTCTCTCTCTGTCACTAACACTGTCTCTCTGTCTTTGTCTCTGCCTTCTTCCCTCCCTTCCTACCTCCTTCTTCTCTCTCTCTCCCACCCTTTTTCCCTCCCTCTCTTCCCCACCCCCTCATCAAAGGATAGAACTGGCCCAACAAGCCTCAGGGTAGGGACCAAAGTTTTCCTCCATTAAGGATGAGATGCAATTACTGTAGGTATAACCAAATGCAAAGGCATAAATAGTAATCATGGAACTGTATTTTTGTTAAAGCTAGAGCAGTGGCAGTGGCAACAGCAGCATCAGTGATATTCCCTGTGCTCTTCCTGGCTTTGTATCTGAGACAGAAGCTACATCTTTGACTTGTTTTCTGATGCTTCCTTATTTTCACCTTATCTCCAAATTAACCATTTGGACTTGGTATTTATGCATAATTTCTTTGTTTAAAAGTAAGATGAAAGTATAGCATTCAAGTTCTTGGTCACCCAAAATTCACCCCCTCCATACACAAAATATTTAAATAAAGGGCTACATAGGAAAAAATGGAGTTATTAAATAATAAGTAGTAATATGATCCTAGAATAGTATATAGGAAGATTTCATGGGAGTCAAAAAATCTTTTCTCATCTTTATTGCGTTACCAAGTATCTGATTAAGTTACTTGGATTCTCTATACCTTAGTTTATTCATCTGTAAAATGAAAGGGTTGACCAATGTCCTTTCCATTCTGACATTCTAGGATTCTACTTTGTGGATAACAAGCTATAGAACAATCACATTAATTATCACTAACATTTGCAAGAGACTTTATATACCTTCTCTCATTTAAACTTCTTGACAGCTGCATGAGGTAGGTACCATAGTATATTATTATAAATGAAGAAAATGAGACCTAGAAAGACTAAGTGACTTGAGACAGGATTTAAACCCAGGATTTTCAGTACTCTATCTGCCATGCCAAATGTAAAATTAATCTGTCAAACTTTAAGTGGCCCTTGAAACAGAAGGGATTATATCCATTTTGAAGAATGAAGCTTTTATTTACAGTAAAATGTGTCACAGTTGAGTTGGGAACTAAACAGGGTATTTTTAGCACTAGCAAGTAGATTAAGCAGAAATAGTCACATAAAGATCCCAAGTTTCTCTGAGTAGGTAGTGACAAGGAAATAAAAGAGGAGAAAAACCCACAACCAAAAAACCCAATTTAATGAAAGGCTGATAATGTCCAAATTCATAACATGCTCTTAGAACATAGTATGGAAGCATAATCTATTGAGGAATATTGCAACACAATTTCTAATGGTAGAATTATTCATTTATTCATCACCAAACACTTAACTAAATACCTACTATTACCTGTTTTAGACATTGTATTCAAATGTCTTTCATGAGTTTATAATTTAGTGATTGATTGATTGATAGTCTGGGGGACAAGACAAGCACATGGGTAAACATAGAACAAATCACTAATTCCATCCTGCTTTCCCTCCCCACCAAAAAGTACATAAAAAGGGAAAAAAGTTCTATGAGGTTGGATCAGGGGGAAATGATTCCTAATTGGTTTATAGTTTTTTTTTAATTTCAACTTCTTGTGCACTTATTTTGCATTCTTCTTTTGGATGAATTCATCACTTGTGTATCCATTTGGACCATAGTTATGTAGAAGCAAATCTTGCTTAATTTTTATTAAATTGTCATTGATCCTCAAATAAGAAATCAGCACTGTCTGTGCCTGCTTCAGCAATTTCCTTCTATAAAATATCTTAATCTGGACCCTATAGATAGCAATAGTCCTTATTTTGATATTTTCTCTTCTATTTCAGTTGCTGTACAAAAAAATGTCAGATGTTGGCCACCCAGTAGGTCAGGCTTCCTAAAGGATGGTTCCCAAGGGTACAACAGTATAATGAAATGTTCAACCTTCTGACCTACCAATCAAAATTTGGTATTTATTCACACTTTTAAGAGAAGATAATTTTGCTTCACTGCTTGGATTGTGTTTATGATAATGTTGTATTGATGTTTATCTTCACAGATAAAACTTTTGTCTGCTATTCCATCTTTAGACATTTTGGGGTAAAGCTTTAGCTTTAGATATATTTTGCCAGCATAATTATCATATTGTGTATAGCCCTTACATAAAAAGATATTTTGGAACTACTCAAAACTAAATTTTTCTGATTGGAACCCTCTCAGTCCATTGCTTGAATATTTTTTCTATTGACTGCTCACATAAGATGTTTTTTCTCTGTGGCTGCTAAATTGTGCTGGACCCACAATCAAAAAGAGAAATTCAAATCCAGTCTTAGAGAGTTAATGATGGTCACTTAACCTCAGTTGGCCTTACTTTCTCTGTCTGAAAACTGGGAATAACAAGGGCACCTATAGAAACCTATTCAGTTATAGGCAATGAATATAAGATGTATCAAATAAAATACTAAAACAGTGCAATTAATATCAATACTCAGAAGAAGCATTGTCATATGCTTTACATTTGTGATTCTTTGGATTGGAGTAGATTGATGAGAGAGAAAATGCAGATGAGAAAGAAAACATATATTGAAAATTCTCAGTGGGAAATTTTTTTCAAAAGGAGTCAAGACATTAAGACTTGTCTTTCACATAGAACTTAGATGAGATTTGTGATGTACTGCTGACAGCCCTACTGACCCTCATCTCTAACTGATACTGGCTTGTTTCTATATTAATTCTCAACTTGAGTTCTAAAGAGATCAGGGGGGTATAATTTTATATTTCCTTATAAATTAATAGGCATGCACAATTTTCTCACTGATTAATTTGCTTTGAGTTACCACCTAGGTTTAAAAAAAACTGGAGAAACCTCTCATCCTATAAGTTTTTTTCCTCTTTCAGTATCAAAACCAAGCCTAGTAAAATTGTAGAAACATCATCATAAGTGACTATATAATTTATTAACAATAATTTTGTTGTTTAATCATTTTTGACTCTTTGTGGCTCTTGGGGTTTTCTTAGCAAAGACATTGAAGTAGTTTGCCATTTCCTGCTTTAGTTTATTTTATAGATAAGGAAACTGAAACAAACAGGGTTAAGAGATTTGCCCAGGATACTTACTTAAATATTTCAATAATGCATTAGCTATGTAGAAAGTTAGAACCAACCTGCTGATTCTATAGACACGGAAACCAAAATCCAAAAATTCAGTTTTCAAAGACAGCAATCTTTTCTCAAAATCTCTTCTTCAGAGAATATGCATTAAAACTCAATTCTCTTAAAATATCTCTTCATCCTCTTTCTTCTTGACAGTTAACTCATTCAGTCTCCTTAAAAAGTTAAATCCTCTTATTCCTCCATCTCCAGTTGTGAATTAATGCTTTCCAGATTCACAGTGAAACTGTAACTTTCCTCAAGCTTCAGTTTTCTCTTAAAGATATAGTAAGTGTTCCTAGTCTTAGTGGGAGGTATTAGACTAGCACAAACAATTTAGGGATCTATGATTTCATGTAGGGATATCCTTTCTCCACAGATGTAGATCAAAAATCCTTTAAAACTCAATAGTAAACTATAGTTACATAATGAACAAATGGAGGATTAGATGTGTGCTCTGCTCCTTACAACCTTTCAAAAATATTCCAAAATAAGAATTGTGTGTGCAAAGTAAAATAACTGCAAGTAGTCTCTACAGTTGGGTCAAGATGCAATGAAGGCTAATCAAGTAATATATAAATTAATAGCAGAGAAAAATAATATCTAATATCTAGCAAGCTCATTCAATATTCTCATTCCTAACAATTTCTCTGCTCTGGTGGGGCTGCAAATCATACCTACCAAGTATTCTTTTTTTAAATTTTTTTTTTATTTGCAAAACATATGTATGGGAAATTCTTCAACATTAACCCTTACATAGCTTTCTGTTACAAATTTTTCCCCCCAACTCTCCAACCCTCCCCTAGATGGCAGGATATCCACTACATGTTAATTATATTAAAATACTTGACAAATCAAATATATGTATACATATTTCCAAACTTATCTTATTATGCAACAAAAATCTTATCTACACAAAAGACATATCAGATAATGGAAACACAATGTAAGCAAACATCAATCAAGAGTATGAGAATGTGATGTTGTGGTCCACATTTCACATCCCTCTCTCTGGGTGTATATGGCTTTCTTCAGTCAACAATTGGAGGTCGTTTGAAACATTTCATTATTGAAGAGAGCCATGTCCATCAGAATGGATCGTCATATAGTCTTGTGGTTGCTGTGTATGATGATCTTCTGGTTCTGCTGATTTCACTCAGCATCAGTTCATGCAAGTCTCTCCAGGCCTCTCTGAAATCATCCTGCTGGTCATTTCTTACAGAGCAATAATATTCCATAATATTCATATACCATAATTTATTCAACCATTCTCCAATTGATGGGCATCCATTCAGTTTCCAGTTTCTAGCCACTACAAAAAGGGCTGCCACAAACATTCTTGCACATGTAGGTCCCTTTCCTTCTTTTATGATTTCTTTGGGATATAAGCCCAATAGAAACACTGCTGGGTCAAAGGGTATGCACAGTTTGATAACTTTTTGAGCATAGCTCCAAATTGCTCTCCAGAATAGCTGGATCCATTCACAGTTCCACCAACAATGTATTAGTGTCCCAGTTTTCCCACATCCCCTCCAACATTCATCGTTATCTTTTCCTGTCATTTTAGCCAATCTGACACAGCCAATCTGGTGTGTAGTGGTACCTCAGGGTTGTTTTGATTTGTATTTCTCTGATCAATAGTGATTTAGAGCAACTTTGCATATGACTACAAATACCTACAAAGTATTCTTGGGGACTTACTCATTATTTTCCTTGGTGCTTCTAAAGTCTCTGCTAGCATACCTAGCCTCTGTCATCATCCTACCTTTCTGTAGCAACAAACATTAAACCTCAGTTCTGCTTATTTCTTTTCATCTCATCTTTCTCCAGGAGGAAGTAGAAGTATAGGAAAGTGGAATCTGTATTCTGCCTGGAACTGTAATGCACTGGTATGGCAGCAGTCAGCCAGAGAACTGAAGAACAGGGGAACTAGGACAGGATACCAGCATGCATGTGTGGCTGCATCAAGCCTGAAGGAAAAAGGACCATCCCTTCAACAAATCACTTTGTGCAGGAACTAATGCTGGGAAAATTGAATTTCCCATCACAAAAGGAGCCCAAGATAGCTTTGAAGGATCTGTCATCAAAGGGCAAGGAATAATAAAGTGAGTTATAAGGACCTATGAGGGGGAAAAAGAAAAATTATCAAAGATGTCAGACAGAAGAAAATTCAATCAAAGACTTTGAGGAAAACAGATAAACCAAACAAAGAAGATACTAATAGCAGAGAGAAATATGGCTTTCATCAGGTAAAAAACTTTAGGAATCTATGAATATGTTTTACAAGCCAAAAGAAAATGACTCCACATCTGTTAAAGCAAAGGACCCTGTGGGTTTTCAAGAGAGCATGAAACTACAGCAAGGTGTTCCTGAAAGTTTTAAAAGAGAAATATGAATCATGAAAGCAGAATATATGGCTTGCACAGTAGAAATAATTGGCAGAATAGAGAAACTTGAATTTTTGCTTACAAACCTCTTCAAAGAAACAAAAGAGAGGACAACTGGTTAGAAATGCAAATATACAGAATTGAAGGACAATCTGGAAGAAGAGAAGCAAAAAGCAATGACATTCAAAGAAAACATTGTCTCTATGTAGGCAAAACAATACCTGTCTTGAAGACCAGACTCATAAAGATAATGTAAGGATCATAGATCTCCCAGAGGCAATTCAGTAGGGCAATTAAGAAAACCTGAACATCATAAAGCAAAAAATCCAAGAACATTTCTGAGAATGTCTGAATATGAAAAACAAAGTGCCAATCAAAAGCACCCATAAATTACCTGCAGGGGGGAAAAGACATTATACAATCAGTTGGGAACCCATAAATTATCTCTAAAAAAAAAACCACGTAGATGCTAAAACTTAAGTGATATTAATTCAAAATTGTGATGACTATCTATAGTCATTAAAAATGC
Source organism: Myrmecobius fasciatus (assembly GCA_023553655.1). Classification (NCBI taxonomy): domain Eukaryota; kingdom Metazoa; phylum Chordata; class Mammalia; order Dasyuromorphia; family Myrmecobiidae; genus Myrmecobius; species Myrmecobius fasciatus. Next base: position 276,882 of record JAJPUD010001102.1, read on the forward strand.
TCTAAATCACTATTGATTAGAAAAATGCAAACTAAAATAACTCAAAGTTACCATCTTACACTTCTCAGACTGACTAGGATGACAGGAAAAGGTAATGATAAATGTTAGAGGCGATACAGGAAAACTGGGACACTAATGTATTGTTGATGAAGTTGTTAAATGATCCAACCATTCTGGAGAGCAACCTGGAATTAGGCCCAAAAGGCTATAAAACTTTGCATACCCTTTCACCCAGCAGTGCCACTATTGGGTCTGTACCCCAAGGAAATCATAAAGAAGGGAAAAGGACCCACATGTGTAAAAATATTTGTAGCAACTCTTTTTGTAGTAACAAAGAATTAGAAAATGAGTAGTTGCCTATTAATTTGGAAATGGCTGAATAAGTTGTGGTATATGAAGATAATGAAGTATTATTGTTCTATAAAAAATGACAAACAAGCTGATTTTAGAAAGGCCTGGAAAGATTTATAGGAACTGATGCTGAGTGAAACAAGCAGAACCAGGAATACATTATACACAATTACAGCAAGAATGTATGATGACCAATTATAAAAGATTTGGTTCTTCTCAGAGGTTCAGTGATGCAAAGCAGTCCCAATAGACTTTGGACACAAAATTCTATCTGCATCCAGAAAAAGAACTATGGAGATTAAATGTAAATTTACACATACTATGTTTACTTCTTTTTCTGTTTTTTTTCTCTTCCATGGTTTTTCTCTTTTGCTCTGATTTTTCTCTCAACATGATTCATAAAGTAATGTGTATTAAAAATAAATAAAAATTATAAGTATCAATAAAAATTACATGAAAAGGAAGTCTCAATGTTCAATGCCCAAAGAGAAGACTATTGCCACTGTGTTAATAAATGCGAATTCAAGCATTCAAGACAATAAATGTTTGTTAATAATTATGATGAATGAAAAATTCAGCACCCTGTTGATCAACCTAGTAATAATCTTCTCTAAAATATACTGTGTTGTTCCTTAGATTACAGACATAGAGTCCATTACTAAATATCTACTCAAAGCTCTTTTAGCTTGGTAGGACCTCCAAAATATTCACTCTGTTTAAACAGTCTTAGAGAAGCCAGTGTCATCTTCACCCAAGGATGTATACTCTGGAGGAGAACAAAAAGGAAACTAATTAAGAAGAAAATAGTGTGAGTGGTTTATTTAATTTTTTTTTAATTTAAAAAAATTCTAATTCAAGGGGGGGAGGGTATAAAGGGATAGCAAATGGTTTGGAGTCTGAATCTTTTTTCCTGGCTAGCCAAGTGTTAGGTTAGATTGGAGGATCTCTTCCAACTCTATAATTTTTTAATTTGGCAAGGCTTTTCAAAAATCAGTTGTTACATTTCCAATCTTATTTCATCCTACTTCTCTCTATGTAAAGTACAAAATGCTTGACTGGTTCCCAGGAAAATTATAGGTTATATCATTAAAATGATGTAAAATCAATCAACAAATATTCATCATGCACATTTTTAGAGAAAAGAAGCAGTAATAGTCACAGATAACCAGTATTACTTCATCAAAAACAGATCATGATAAGCTAACAATTTCCTTTTTCTTTTTCTTACTTTGAAGATGTTGGTATATTGATCAGAGGATGTCAGTAAAGACTTTGATAAAGTCTCATGTCATCCTTGTAGAAAAGGAGGATTATAGATTTAATAGTACTCTAGTTAGGATTAAGAACCGATTGAAAGAATAGTCATTAATGGATCAGTTAAAGGATTCATAAACAGATTCTAATCCTAGAATGAATTTAGTAAACTGCAAGCTTAAAATAAGTCAAAAGTGACATCATAGGAAAAAAAGAAAAAGGCTTATGTAATATTATGCTGTATTGAGAAGAATAGCATCAACAATAAGGGAGGTTATAATTCACTGTACTATGACTACAATTCATCTAGAGTGTTATGTTCAATTCTGGGGTTGGTATTTGAGGAAAGACTTTGATGAACTGGAAAATGTGCAGGGCAGGGTGTTCAAAATGGTGACACTGATGAGATTATGCCTTATGAGGACTGGTCAAAAAATTGGAGCTGTTTACCCTGATGAAGAGTAAGAAGGAGATATGATAATGACTTTCAAATATTTAAAAGGCTATCATATATCTCTTGGCATTAGAGGTTAAATATTGTAACAATGGCTGGAAGTTGTATGGAAGAAGATTTTAGCAGGATGTCAGGAAAATCTTTAAAATTAGAGCTATTCAAAAATGAAATGGGTTATCTTAGAAGGTAATAGGTTCCCTTTCACTAAAGATCTTCCCAAAAAAGCCCTTCTCAGGATCTGGGGTAAGAGGACTTTATTTAAGTACAAACAAGTGAAATTCAGTGATCTTTCAGATCTCTTTCAATAATGAGATTCTGTAATTCTTTTCTGTGAGGATATAATGAAGACAACAAAAGTAAATATAAGTTAATTTCTAGAAAGAGGGAGTGATAATAACTGGGGCAGAAAGAAAGATAAGGATTCTATAAAGTGCCAAGAAAGAAGTGCATTCCAGATTTGATTATTTTTGCAAAGTATCAGAGGCAGGCAATGGGATGACTTATAGGAAATAGATAGCAAGCCAGTTTGACTGATATGGACAGTGTGGGAAGGGGAATAGTATGAAATAAGACTGCAGAGTTAGGGAACCAGATTGTGGAGGGCTTTAAATGTCAAGCTGAGAATAGTGAATTATATCCTAGAGTCTGGATCTCCTCCATCACAGTGGTGTATGCTTTTGGCAAGCATACATCTTCCTTTTTATGCCTTGCTTGATGTTGATTACCAGAGGGTCATTGAACAGGGCTTAATTTTGTTACATCTTCCAGAGAATCCTGAATAATTTTTATATAAGGATTGAAGACATTTTTTAATAACAACAACAAAAATGCCTATGGGCAATATTTTGTTTTATTAAGTCAAATGCTTTTTAAAAAGATTTTTATTCATTTTATTTTTAATCTATATAATTAAATAAACATATTCATAATAATGTAATAAAAAGATTGCATATGAATTTGCAAATCTATTGTGTACACCTTGCTATTATTTTAAAATATATAATAAAGTTATCATGTAAATTTCTTCCCCCCTTTTTTCTTACCCTCTTTTCCCCTTCTCACCCCACCCTGGAGATCACTACCATTAGACACAAATTTTTATATATTTATATATACACACATATACACACAAATATATTTATATATACACACATATGTCTACATATATGTATGTATGTGAAATAATTCTATACATACTTCTACTTATCAGTTCTTTTTTCTGGATGTAGATAGTGCCTTCTTCCCTTTGTGGTTAATTGAGGCATTTATAATAGTCAAAATGGCTAATTTGCTCAAAGTTGTCCTTAAAACAATATCTCTGTTACATAATGTTCTGCTCATCTTCCTCTTCATTTTTTGCACAAGTATTTCCACGTTTTTTAAGAACATTGAGCTTATCACTTTTTATATCATAGTAATATTCCATCAAAATCATAAACCACAATTTGTTCAGTTGTTCTCCAAATAATGGGCATCCACCCAATTTTTAATTATTTGCCATCACAAAGAAAGCTTATAAAAACATTTGAGAACATATAGGTTCTTTTTATCTAAACATTTTTGGAAATAGATTTAGTAGTGGTATTATTGGGTCAAAGACAGTTTAATAACCCTTTAGGTATAATTCTAGATTGTTCTATAAGAATATAAGTTACTCTCCAAATGATAAATGATCTAAGGATATGAATAGGCAGTTTCCCAATTAGGAAATCAAACAGTCTATAGTCATATGAAAAAAATACCTTTAATCATTATCTATTAGAAAAATATAAATTAAAATAATCTTGAGATATTTTACTCCTACCAGACTGGCTAAAATGACATAGGGAAAAGAGTCAAATATTGGAGGAGATGTGAAAAAATTGGGACACTAATTCATTGTTAGTGGAATTGTGAACTGATTCAACTATTTTGGAGAGCAATATGAAATTATATCCACTTTTTAAAATTCAAGAATAATAAGCACAATAGATCATGTATTTTCTACACCTTTCAATCATTTGTGGGATTATAAGGATGTCATTCATTATTGAATGTCATTTGCAAAAGCTTATGTGTTCTCTATTAATACTCTTCTTATCAAAATGTACTCTCAATTCATGTATGGATAATCTTCATAAAGTTTTTGCATAAATGGGAAAGCATGCACAGCCCAAGTTGAAGAAACATTTCCTGTGGATGAAAAGTCCTCTAGATGCTTTTGGTTTTAGATACGATTGTGTTGATTGCACTAAGATCCAAGACATTGCAGAGACCTGTGGTGATTGAAAGGCATTTGGACCTATCCACACAGAAAAGACCAAACAAAGGAGAATTGTCTATTGTCTAGATTTTATTATGCATCTAAATGGGCATCTTAAAGAGTTTGTTTACCAGTATGTATTTCTGAGATAGGTCAATAATTCAGATTGATAATGAACTGTGACCAAAGTTGAAAAGAAGGAAGAAAGCCATATGGGTTGCTTTGGGAAAGGTACAAAGTATTTTTACTTATTTTGTTTTGTTTTGCAAGGCAAATAGTGTTAAGTAACTTGCCCAGGCTCATACAGCCTCAAAGGCTGGATTTGAACTCAAGTCCTCCTCAGCTCTATCTACTATGCCATCTAGCTGTCTCACAAATTATTTTTATTATTATTTTATTTATTCCCTAACTTCCCATAATGCCAAAGGCACATTTTTCAAAAAAAAATTATATCACCAGGGTTGCTATTTGGCATTAAGACTTGGGACACCATAACCATTGAAGAACTTAAGATGCTAAGGATTCTCAAATCTACCACACAGAGGTAGATTTGAGAATCATTAGCATAGAAATGGTAATAAAAATCCATGGGAGTCAGTAAAATAACCAAGTGAATTTAGTGATTTAAAAGTTCAAAATAAGTCAACTGTGTGACACGATATCCTAAATAATAACAACAATAACAATAATGCTGATATAATCACAAAAATTCTAAAGAAGAAGAAGAGTAAGTAACATCATCAAGAAATTGCATTACAGAAACAGATGAGCTAGTCATGTGGCAAGAGGAAAGGCTGGGCAGATAGAGCTTCTATTAAGCACTAACTATGCTCAACGCTGGGGATAGAAAAAGAAGCATGCAAGCAAGTTCTTTCCTGCAAGGAGCTTGCATTTGAATAAAGGAAGACAATTCATAAAGGATAACTGAAAATTTCAGGTAAGGGAGTAAAGCAGTTGACAAGGTGGAAGAAAACAAGTCCAAAGATTCATGGGTGAAATGATAGACCCCTCAATCATAAGCCAAAACGTTGGGGCCAGAGCGTGGAGGTTTCTTTGGTGTGGCAAGGTGGTTGGTTGGCAAGAAGGAGAAGGAATAAATGAAGTACAGCACATCTTGCAGAGTGGACCTGGTTGCTCATACTTCTTGGATGACCTGGGGGTCATCAATTTGGAAAGATGGAAGACAATAAAGCCTTACCACATGCCCTACCTATATACTCTTTTATCTTTTGAGGATTTATATCTCATCTAGCAATGCACTCTAAGAAATTTGGGGTCTTATCATCTATTCTACTCCTTACCCTTGGGACACCTGGCCTTTTCACGGACCCTGCAGCTGGTTGTCCTATATAATTAGAGTGCCCTCCTTAGGTTCAGGGATACTTTCACATGTCTTTTCTTTTTTTTTTTAATTAAAGCTTTTTATTTGTATAACATATGTATGGGTGGTTCCTCAACATTGATCTTTACAAAGCTTTCCATTACAAATTTTCCCCCCAGTCCCCTCTCCTCCCCTAGATGGCAGGAAGTCCACTACATCACATGTATTTTCTTATCCTCTGTGCTTTAGCACAGTGCCTGACACATAATAAACATTTAACAAATGCGTTTTCATTCATTTGTTCATGGGTTTAAGGCAGAGTGATAGCTGTGTGAATGGAGAAAAGGGGGCAAATGTGAAATATATTATTGAGGTAGAAAAGATAAGATGGCAACTGATATGATATGTAGGTTAAGTAAGAATGAGGAGGTGAGAATGACTCTGAGGTGTGAACTTGAATGAGTAGAAGATGAAATTCCCGCTACAAAAATAAGAAAAGTTCAGAAGAAGGGTGAGTTTGGATGGAAAAATTATCTTTTAGACATATTGAGTTTGAAATGCCTAGGGGACCTCAAGTTCTAAGTGCTTAACATATAAATTAGTACTATAGAAGTACAATTCAGGAAATGGTCTAAGGCTGTTTATATAGATCTTGAGTCATTAGCACAGAGATGATAATTAAACCCATATGAACCCATAGAGTCACCAAATGAGAGTGTGGTTCAGACAGAGTCAGGAGCATAATATGGATAAGAGACTGAGAAAGAGTAGTTAGATAAGCAGGAAGAGAATCCACCTTCATGTCTTTAGTATCAAATTTTCTCTGGCTCAGTAGGCACTGAAGCCAACATTTTGAACATGGATCCAGAGCAAGGAGCTCAGAGCATGAGACCCAGGAGACAGGAGTTGGGAATGAGGAGATGTAATGACCCCATTATACTCTCCTACTAATGAAAAAAGTCTCAGAGAACCTTAAAACACCTGAGACATCCTGACTAAAACTACCAGTAAGCCCAAAGTCCTTTTCCTACCCCCAAATTTTCCTTTCAGAATTCCTTTTCTTAGTGGATATCAACTAACAGAAGTTCCTTAAGATTCTTCTTCCCCTACTTGCATTAGTATGAATTAGCACCAATTTTCTCACTCCCTCCTCCCAATTTCTGGTCCTGATCAATCTGGATAAAAATCCTATAAAAACCCATCAGACTTTACTGTTTTGGGGTACTCAGTTTCACCCAGGGATTTCCTTCTTTCATTTTTTCCTCCTCTCCTTCCTCCCTCCCTCTCTTCCTTTCTTCTTGCTCTCTCCCTCCCTCTCTCCTTCTCTTCCCTCCTTTCTTCTCTTCCTTCTTTCCTTCCTTCTCTTCCTCTCTCCCTCCCTCCCTCCTTCCCTCCTTCCTTCTTTCCTTCCCTCCTTCCTTCCTTCCTTCCTTCCTTCCTTCCTTCCTTCCTTCCTTCCTTCCTTCCTTCTTTTCCTCCCTCATCTCTTTCTTCCTTTTTTCTTTTTGTAAATTACTGGTCTTTTGTGGGAATATTCCCTGTATTGTGCTCCATCAACTACTCTCTATGTTATCTAGTTTCATAAGTATGTGTGCTCAGATTTTTTTCTCCCTCTTTTAAGTTTAAAAAAAGAGTTTAAAACTCTTTTCATCAAAAATATTTTTACCTGGATCCAGTGAGTGGTATACCACCTGCTATTCAGAGAAGTATAAATTCTTATATTTTAAGTCACAGTTATTGTTTCTGTCCAATCATTTCAGGTGTGTCTAGCTCTTTATGACCCTATTTGAGGTTTTCTTTGTGGGAAAAAATGTGGTTTGCCAATTCCTTCTTCAAATCACTTTACAGATGGGGAACCTGAAATAAATAGGGGTATGTGACTTACCCAGGGTCACACAACTACTGTCATCGTCACATTATAGGGATCTAAATCTCCTTTTAACCAGCTATTCACTTCCGAAGATCTAACCTCAAAAATAACTCTATACTGTACTCCAAAGTCTTGTACTCATCCTTCATTTGGCTATGGAGGATGCAAGAATCAAACTGGGATTTCCTCATCTTCTTTAAGCAGAGCTTTTCACTATAGATTTATGAGTAGATTCCTCTATGTTTCAGGAACTACAGAGGGAAAGAGTCAGGAGTTTTCCAGGAGAAAGGAAATAAATCATCAAGCACCAAATAAAATTGTAAAATGCAAACTGAAAGAGCTGAGTCAAAGGACAGCAAGTCCACCCCCTCCTCCCTGCTGTTATTAAAATTAACTTTAATGAGCAGCTCTGCACCTTTTTCATGTGAGGACTCCTCTCCCCAAACTAATAATACCATCTTTATTGTTGTCAGATCTCTGTAGTTTTTTTTTTAATTTTGTTTTCTCACCTATAAAATGAGGAGACTGAACTAAGATCTTTAAGGATCCTTCCTGATCCAGTATTTGATCAATCCTCATGGAGAATGCATTTGGAGTACATACCATGTTGGAAAGAGTACTAGGCTTAGAATCAAGAAACTTGGTTTTCAAATCCTGTTTCTGAGACTCAGTTTCCTCATCTTCAAAATATAAGTAATGATATTTTTACTATTAATCTTGAATTGTTTTTAAGGAAAGTGCTTTGAAAACACTCTAGTGTAATATAAGTATGATCCATTGTTAATGTCTCTTCTTGTTTTGGATTCTGACCACTACAAGAAGTTACAGGATTAATTTCTATTTCATCATCATCATCATCATCATTGTATGCATCTCTATAGTTCTTAAAAATTTGTGAAGCATTCACATATATTGATTTATTTTATCCTCATAATAATCTTGAAAGGTAGATACTATTATCATACACATTTTATAGATATCAGAACCAAATTAGGCAAAGACTGACTTGCTCAGGATCACACAGATATATGTTGAGGTATGAATCTTGGTCATTACTATTACTCTTTCCTTTCTTCAAGGAGAGAATTGATGCTGTCTCTTCAGTTTCCCTTCATTTTCTGCAACTGGCTTGTTTAATTAGATTTCCTAAGCTATTTTTTCTGAAATCCCACCTCTTGTGGTGGGATCACATCTCTGCCATACATGTGTGAGTTTTAACCCTAAACATTAAACCTTCTTTGACTGCTTCTGGGGAATTCTGTATCCTTCTTAAAATCAATGATCTCTTGTGGCTAGGTCACAAGAATTTAAAGTCACTTCACTTTCTGTGGTTTTTGACCTGGTATCATAAATGATAAGTGCTTTGTGCATATCACACACAATGACACAGTTGTTCAGTCGTTAAGTCATGTCTGACTTTTCTTAATCTATGGATTTGTCTGTGGAGTTTTCTCTGTAAAGTGTGTATGCATTTTTCTGATGAAAATATCTGAGGCCTGTTTTGAACACAAGCCTTCTTGTCTGCAAGCTCAGGACTGCATTTTGTTACTATTTGACAATGATGAAAATTATTGGATGCCATAGCCTATGAATTGATCACCTTATAAGTATGCAAAGAATTTTAGATAGATCCTGAAGGGACTTTTGAAGCCATGTAATCTGATACCTTCATTATACAGATGAGGAACCTGAGATTCTTTTTTTTTTTTTTTTGCTTTTTGCTGAGGCAATTGGGGTTAAGTGACTTGCCCAGGGTCACACAGCTAGGGAATGTTAAGTGTCTGAGACCAGATTTGAACTCAGGTCCTCCTGACTTCAGGGCTGGTGCTCTAACCACTGCGCCACCTAGCTGCCCCACCTAGCTGCCCCATGGAACCTGAGATTCTTGGAAACAAAGCAATTTGCCAAGAATCACACAATCAATAAGTATGAGAACCAAAATTTGAACTCACAGTTTCCTGACTCAAAATCTAGCACTCTATCTGCCATGCCACACATATAGGATATTACAATTACAAAATATTTTCATTTATACTACCTCATTTGAGTCTAATTTGAGTCAACCTTAGGAGGGAGAAAGTGAAAGAAAGAAGGTGTAATTATTTTAATATTTCAAATTAGGAAATGGAGTCTCATGCAGTTTAAATGACTAATTGAAAGGATAGTGAGCTTAGTGGTTGAAGGTTAAAAAGTTTATGTACTCATCACAATAACTATGCCAAATGCAAAACTTGACCCTTTTCTTCAGGGCTTCCAATGATATAATATAGCTTTTATGTAAAAGGGTAGCAGGCAGCTCACCTTAGTGTCCCCTTGCCAGAATTCAGGCACACTTTGCCAAAGATGCCAACTACACCCAGAGCCATACAAAGTAATGCCTAAGTCTGGGATGCAGCCTTTAAATTACTGGAACACAATGGCAATTGGTATTAACACAGTTTGAAGGCCTTGAGTTGACTGCAGCTGAGCTAAGGCTTATGAAACCAAATGAAGTTATTAAAGATTTCTGAAAACTTTTTGTAAGGTGAGATGTTTTAGTCACAGCATCTTGATCCAGTGGCAATTTGTGTAATTACAGCTGACCCAGCAGTCTGCATTGGACATGGTGGAGAGTTTACATTCTGTTCCAAATTGTTGTCTCAAGTTGCTTGGCAGTTGAAAATTCCAGCTGTGGGGGATCATCTCAGAAATAGACAAACCTTTCCCATCTGGCTTCCCTGCCTTTCTATCCTTCATTGCTTCTCTCCTCCTCCTCCCACACATCTTTTATTTTTTCTCCATCCTCTTCCTATCTATTTCTCAAGAGGTTTATGAGGTTTAATTAGCTTAGAACTCTAAAGCAGGTTTGAGATTCCAGAAGGAAAGAATAATGTCTTGCCATGAATAACAGTTTCTTGGAAACTCAAACCACTTGCAACTAATTATGTTAGCAGGAGATTTTAACCCTGATACATGAATTCATGTTGTAAACCTGTCCAGGGATTCATGTTAAATGGAGCAGTTAAGATGGACTAAAATCTAGGTCATAGAGTCATATAATGTTGGCTTTAGAAAATACCTTAGAGCAAAGCTTCTTAAACTATGGGTTGTGACCCCATGTGGGGTCATGTAACTGAATGTGGGGATCACTTATAATTTATTGTCAGCAAATGTTTGATTTGTCTGTCATTTTATATACCCATATACCCAGTATTGTATAAAAATTTCTCAGGTGAAAAGAAGTCATAAGTAGAAAAAGTTTAAGAAACCCTGCCTTAGAGAAGATCCAGTTCAACTTCTTTAATTGACAAAGGAGGAAATTGAGACTAAGAGAAGATATGGAACTCATTGGCTGATGATGATGATGTTCTAGATAAAGCAAAAAACCACTATGTGAATCATGCTAAATATTAGGTTGAAGATATATGTTGAGGTATTAATCTTGGTCATTACTATTACTCTTTCCTTTCTTCAAGGAGAGAATTGATGCTGTCTCCTCAGTTTCCCTTCATTTTCTGCAACTGGCTTGTTTAATTAGATTTCCTAAGCTATTTTTTCTGAAATCCCACCTCTTGTGGTGGGATCACATCTCTGCCATACATGTGTGAGTTTTAACCCTAAACATTAAACCTTCCTTGACTGCTTCTGGGGAATTCTGTATCCTTCTTAAAATCAATGATCTCTTGTGGCTAGGTCACAAGAATTTAGTCACTTCACTTTCTGTGGTTCTTGACCTGGTATCATATATGATAAGCGCTTTGTGCATATCACACACAACAACACAGCTGTTCAGTCATTAAGTCATGTCTGACTTTTCTTAATCTATGGATTTGTCTGTGGAGTTTTCTCTGTAAAGTGTGTATGCATTTTTCTGATGAAGAACTGAGGCAAATTGGGGTTGATTTGCACAGGATCATATAGCAAGAAAGTATTTGAGGTCAGACCTGAACTCATATCTTCCTCTCTCAGACCAGGTACTCTATCCACTGTACCATCTAGCTGTTTCTGTGTATCCCAGAGTGGCATTTTATTTTTATGGTGGTGGAAGAAAAAGCAAACTTTACCTGTAAATGATGGTTGTTTTTCACCTCCTTCCTACTTTGACCAAAGGGATAAGAGATCTATTAGCCGAAAGATTCCATAGCAAGATAGAAGAAGCACCAAAATACTGCCATGGAATTAGGAGAGTGCCTGATTGGTTGAGGGTGAGCCTGGGGTTGTAGTCTAGCAAATGAGAACAGTTTGAATATACCTAGCTAGGCAAATCTCGAGTCATTGTGGAAGGAATGTTCTAGAGGGAAAGACTCCAATGTTATTCTAGAGCCACAAGAGATTGTTGGTTTTTAAGGATGATCCAGAATTCCCCAGAAGCTGGCAAGGAGAGCCAAATATTCAAAGTTAGAAGTCACATGTGAATGGCAGAGGTGTGATTTCAGCTACCAGATATGTTACTTAAAAATAGTAATTTTTTCAAGAAAGTTAGAATCTTTGACAATACCACCAGTTCAAAACGAGTATCCATAGTAGCTGGTCACTTTCCGACATCATTGAAGGAAAATATTTATAAATGACAGTTTGGGACAGCTGATAATGCAGTGACCTCAGAGTTAAGTTCTTGGTTCAAACACCACTTCTGACACTTATTAGCTATGTGACCCTGGAAAATCACTTAATATCTTCTGAGAATTTCCTCATTTGTAAAATGGGGACAAAAATAACTGCCTAATTACTGTTCATAGAGCTCTAGGCAGCAAGAAGACTCATCCTAAATTCAAATCTGGCCTCATACATTTAATGTCTGTGTAACCCTGAGCAAGTGGCTTCAGTATACCTCAGTTTCTTTATCTGTCAAATGAAATGAAGAAGAAAATGGCAAACCAATTTCAGTATCTTTGCCTAAAAAACTCCAAATGGGATCATGAAGAGTTGGACACAAGTGAAAAAAAAGAACAAAAACAATAAATAGCTTCCTATCTCACAAGGCTGTTATAAAGCTTAGAGGAGATGACATATGTAAAGTTCTTTGTGAACTTTAAAGTGCCAATAAAATGCCAATTATTGTTATTTTAATTTAAATGTATGTTGCCTACAAAGAGATTTCATTAATATTTCCATTTTTCAGTACACAAAATAGCAATGGTAATATTTCAATTTGATGGACCCAGGGAGAACCCTATGAAGTAGATACTAAAGTAGTCTAAAAGAGTTAATTGTTCCCAAAGAACAATTTATCTCCTGGGACAACAAAAATCAATGGACCTATAGATTATTTTTTTGGGCTGATTCTGGAACTTTCTGCTCCCTTTTCTATTTCATTGCGTCCTATCTAAAACAGAAATATAAGCACACATACACACACACACACTCACACACACACACACACACACTCAGTCTCTCACTCACTATGCATGCTGAAGAGCTAGGAATAGCATATGAGTAAACTGATGGTAATGGACAATCCCTTCTTTCTATGAATGGCACCTTCCAGACACTCATTCTCTTCCTTTCTTGCACCTCTCACATCCTTCCCACATCCAAATGTTTGCTAAATCATGTTTTTTTCCCTTTTGTTGAGTTAAATTAAAATTTTTTACTGATATCTTTTTTAAGCAACACCATAATTTCTGAACAATGAATATGAATTTGGACAGTCTTTGAGAGATAGTGGAAAATAGAAGGACCTGGTGTGCTATGGTTGATGGAGTCATGAAGAGTTGGATGTGACTGAATGATTGAATGCTGTTATCAACAGCACTGCTAGGCTACCTTCCTTCCCATTTTTCCCCACTGGTTCTCTAGATATTCTTGACCTTTAGGGTCAACTTTAAAAAATGCTTTCTTGACCCTTTCTTTCCCTCACAACATTTATCAAGTCCCAATCACCCCCAAATAGAATCCTCCCTTGTATCAATTAATCATAGTCAAGAAAAAAAAAACCAAACTGATAAATTGACTAGGCCTAGCAGCATATATCTCGTCCCAGACCCGTAATTTGATAGTCTTTCTTTATCAAGAGGAGGGAGATATATCTTCTCATCAATCCAATGGAGCTGATTGCTTATTGTGTTGCTCTAAGTTTTGAGATGCTTTATATTATTGTAGGGTCATCATATATATTATTCTTTAGTTGCATCTGAGTAACTTGGCTAGTATGCTGGGCCTGGAGTCAAGAGGATCTCAATTCAAACGCAGCCTTAGAAACTCACTAGCTGTATGATGGTAGGAAAGCCATTTAGTTTCTGTTTGCTTTAGTTTCCTAAACTGTAAAATGGGGATATTAATAGTATTTACCTTCCAGGATGGTTATAAAATGGAATAATATTTGTAAAGTACAATATGTGATCCATAGTGGACATTTAATAAATATTTATTTCCTTTCTCTTAGTTCTGCTTACTTCATTTTGCTTCATTCTTATATAGTACTATAGATGAGGGTTAGGATATTTGACTAGTTATACTGATTTTATGGCATATAAAAGTTGCATTTTAAAAAATCAAATTTCCGACTGCAAATATAAACCAAAACCAACTCTCTTCTTCCCCAGTCCTTTCTTCAGCTTCCTTATGAACAGATATGCTTATGTCACTCTTCTGTTTAAAACCCTTTGATAGTTTCTATTTCTTATAAAATAAAGTTCAAATTCCTTTGATTAGAATTCAAGGCACTTCACAATGCTGTCCTTTTTCCTCCTTTCAACATTATCTCAAACTATTCCCTTCCTTATGTGATATAATCCCGCCAAACTGGAACCATATTACTATCCCTCTCCATGCCCCGTGCTTTTTTCTTCCCCTAGATCTTTGTATCATTCCCTGTGACTATAATGTTATCTTCATATCTTCACCTGTTCAAAAGCTTTCCCATCAATTGCAGTCCCCTGACATATACATGGGTTACACATGGAAGTCATCATTCTTCAAAGCCTGCTACATTTTAATTTATGCTATTTGTTATTACATCAGCCATCCAATAAGCATTCATCAAGCACTTGCTCTGTACTAGTGTCAAGCACTGGGTATACAAAAAAGGGCAAAAGACAGTCCCTGCTGTCAAGGAGCTCACTGTCTAATGGGGAGAAACTGTACACATTTTTCTTCTGCTTATACTCTTCATCAGTTCACACATGTACTCTCATCAAATTACATTATGCATTGCTATTTTTGTACAGTTTTTGCATATATGAGTACATTTTGTATTCTCCCATCCCCACTTTCATAAGTACCAAAAGGGTAGAAATCTCATGTACATTACATGCATTTAATCTCTCCCTTTCCCTCTCCGTCTCCTTCTCTTTCTATCTCTCTCATAATATATATATGAATGAAAGGACCAGGGGTCTTGGGAGAAGACCGACCCTCTCTTCCTTTGGACATATCTTCAGCTCAATTCTGTTGTTTTATTTTTCAGTCATTTCAGTACACATCTGACTCTTCATGATTCCACTTGGTTTTTTTTTGTTGTTGTTATTTTGTTTTTGTCATAGATACTGGAATGACTTGCTACTTATTTCCTTCTGTATCTTATTTTTTAGATGAGGAGCTGAGGCAAACTAAATTAAATGACTTGCCCAGGGTCATACAACTAATCCAACTTCACCCATTCACAAATATATAAGATGTGCATTTGTAAAGCTTGATGGTTCTAGTCTATACTAGTGTATAGGTGGGGGACATAATAAAATTCTTCTTTCTCTCTACCATGTTCTCCAGAAATTGTGAATATTAGGTTAAAATAATTATTTTACAGAATTCTCTGTCAAGGAATATTTTACTGAATGTAAATGAGTAGAAAATCTTAAAATGAAATCTTCATACCTTTTCTTTTTCTTCTCCTACAATTCATATCCCGGAGTCTTTTGTCTCTGCCAGGTAGGGTAAAAAGAGTGCTAAGCTTGAAATTCATGAGTTTGAATCCTTGCAATGTTACTTACCATCTGTGCGGCTTAAGACAACTCACCTAAATTCTCTGTGCTCCAGTGTCTGCATCTATAAACTAAGAGATTGGACTAGTTGACCTTGGAGAATCCTTGCAGCTCAGTAACTATTATTTTTGTCTTTGCGGTTTTAAGTCTATGATTCTACATAATTATAAATCTAAATCTGGAAATATTTCCAAAATCAATTAGTCTGACCTCTTCATTCAAGTAAGGGAACTGAGATAACAGAGGATAAATAATCATACACATGATCACACAGATAATATGTAGTAGATTCCATTGCACCCTTTCTTGTTAACTTGTAAGCACTCTTGACAGATTTAGGATTAACTTCTCCCAATTATAATTTTGGATCAGAGAAGCAAGAAACATTCCAGATGACCTACAGAGAATGTCTACATTTTGTCAAACTTTCACTATCTTGGGAGAGACCAAAGAAAGATTGAGAGATATGTTATTTTATCACTCTTGTTCCCACTACTCATTTTTTTTCCTGATTGACAGTTTCTATTTGAACACCAAATTAAGAACTGGGCAATACTTCCCATGCTTAGCATGGGCTAATCTAAGTATTTCAATCCAGGGTTTTTTGTTTTTTTAACCAAAGTTTATTCTGAAGTGCCCAGAATATTTTATGTTCTAAAAATTAATTTTCAATAGGTATATATAAAAAGCCTGATGAATCTCAAATTAGCTCATCCCCGAGGGGTTCAGAAATGACTGGACCTCCTGTTTCAGTCCATGCAGATCTTTCTTCAAATCACTTGAGTAGATAAGACCTTGTGGAAGATGTGCCTTTTGGACTATGCATTATCTGTCAGATTTTAGCATTTCCCACCTGGTGGCACTCCTTTAGACTATTTCATCATATTCCCAAGATTTCCCCTTTATGCTACAAAATTTCATCAGCCAAGGTATTCATGCCCCATTGTATTCTCTGTCCTAAAACTGCTTTGATTGGAAGACATAAAGGACTCCTCCCAAAGCCTCTCTTTGTGGAAGGCATTCAAGCCAGCAATCTTTTCACCTTTGATTTTCCACAAGACTGAACTGTTTTAGACTTTTCCAACATGCTCCTATACAAGGTACCTTTTCTCTTTCCCCTTTTGGCTTTCTTTTATGTGTTTTCTTTCCCAATTAAATTGTAAGCTCCCTGTGGACCTTATTTACTTTTTTCATAATTTTATCTCCAGGTTTAGCAGATTACCTGATACAAAGGTAGGTAGTTAATAAAAAATTTTTATTGATTGACAGTCTGAGCTAGGCTACAAATTTGTCACCACTGATATTGTCATTACTGCCTTAAATTCTATAGCATAACTGAAAGTCACTTGAGATACATTAGACTTGTTTTGATTACTTATAGTATAAATTGGCTTGAGCCAATCTCTTTACTACAGTGTTTCTCAGATTCTTCATCTGAACCATGAATGGCATCTCAGAAATAAAAGTATGTTTGTTCTTCCCTTTTAAACTTAGAATGGTCTAGATCTATATCTTCATAGACTTCTTAAAGGGGTGATGTGCCCTTCCATTCCTTTAGACAATATATTAGGTCAAATGCCTTTAAATCTTCTAAGACACTTCAGCACTCTTTCCCCTGTGGATAGTCCCTTGAATACTACCAGCTGTATTACCACTGTCCTAACACCATTTCATTGAGTTTTGGTAGATTATGTTCAATTAGTGCAACTGGCTAATCTTATTTTTAGATAATCCCAACACCTGTAGCTATGATTCTATCTTGGGGTAAGAAAGGAAACCTTCATGTCACTTAAAGTACTGCAATATAATTATAATGACCAAGATTGGCCCTGGAGAAGAGTTTTTAAAATACACCTCCCTCCTTCTAAGTAGAAGTAGGGAACTATGATTGACAAATAGTTTATGTATTGATTAGTTTTGCTGAATTGAATTCTTCTCTCTTTCTTTTACATTATTTTAATAAGGGATGTCTCATAGGGTAGAAAAGTGACAGGAATATTCTTATGTAAAATAATATGAAATTATCAAAAATATTATTTAAATGTTAGGTATGCTTTTATCATTTTCCTGAAAAGGTAATGCTACTTTTCTCATAGAGTCTCTGAACACTATTGTGTTTTTCTCCTTGCTTTTCTTTTGGGGGCTATATTCTTAGAGGACTACAGGTCATATATCACCACTCATACAGAGTACAGAGAGTCATTCTTTCCTCTGTACACACACATAAATGTGGATTGCCATAACTATGCAGACTTTTTCTCCTTATCTCCATTAATCCTCCATCAATCATCAATCATTGTATTCTATCTTTTGCCCTATCCACATGCTCATAGGTAAGAACTGAGCTCAATGTCTTTAAAGTACTTTGGAATGAAAGTACTAAATATCATTATTATACATTTTGAAAATAGAATTATAATACCTTCTGCTAACATTTCTTAAAAAGCATTCTTTCCTTTTCAGGATCTCAATAGGAAGAACCTCAGCATTTTGAACTCCCTATTGGTTTTAATAATTGCTTCATGATAGCTATAAAAATCTTTACAGATCTTTTCCATTTTTCACCTGGCTATTATTCTCCTAATTTCATCTTTAAATACCTTTAGGATGACTTTGATTAGTTGGATCTCTTTTAAGGCTTTCTTTCAACTTATTTTTTCAACTTCCCCTGATTCTCTATGATTGATAAAGTGATTCTGTTCACAATGATCCACCATCTTTCTCTGTAAGAGTCATATGATGAAATTATATTCAAAACCAGTGTCTTCCTTTTTCTACTGTATCTCTCTTCTTGTCAATGACATCAAAAAATTGATGAAGTGTTTTTTAGGCTTTTTTGTTGATTTGTTTCATTAAATTTGTATCTGTTAAACTTTTGATATGAAATTTCTATAATCATCATTGATATCCTTTCATTCATCCATTTCCAATTTTTGCATTAATTCTTTGTGGAAATAAGTAAGATTTCTTTTTTCTAGTTCTGTATTAATCTCTGTTTTGTCAATTCTTTGTTCTGATTTAACACTGAAAATTGATTTGATAACAGCTTGCTACTGTTTTGTCATTTAGTTATATCTGACTCTATGATCCTGTAGATCACATTGTTCATGGGATTTTCTTGGCAAAGATTCTTACATGGTTTGTCATTTTCATCTCCAGTGGATAAAGGTTAACAGAGATTAAGGGACTTGCCGAGAGTTAAACAAATAGTGTCTAAATCTGAAACAGAGATTATGTGACTTACCTAGTATCACACAACTTAAAAGTGTCTGAAGCTAGATTTGAAGTCAAGTTAGTGCTCTATCTACTGAGTCACCTAGTTGCCTTATAGGCAAGTGAGAGTTAAGTAGTTAGCCCAAGGTCATTTATCTAGTAAGTTTCTGAGAATGGATTTGAACTCAGATCAATAATAGATAATGCATCATTAATCTAACATTCTTTGCTGTTAAGATATAATAAATCTAATTATTTTGTAATTATTTGGTGCTTATGATGTCCAGGCAAAGCCCAGATTTTTTTTGAAGAAATTAAGTTATATGATTCAATGGATTGAATCCTGGACTCATAGTTAAGAAGACTTTAGTTCAAATATGGCCTTAGATACTTATTAGATATCTAAGTCCAGGTAAGTCACTTAGCCTCTGTTTGCATTCATTTTCTCATCTGTAAAAATGGGGATAATAATAGAACCTACCTCCCAGAATTGTTGTGAGATCAAATGAAATAATATTTTTATATCACTTATATTACCTGGCACATAGTAGGTACTATGTGTCCTTCCTTCCTTCTTCCTTTCTTTTTAATTAATTCTTTTATTTTTTCTGGTTATATATGTATATGCATATATATTTTTTAAAATACACAATATCTTCATGAATTATGTTGGGAGAGAAAAATCAGAACAAAAGAAAAAAACCATGAGTTAACAAAAACAGGAAAAAAGTGAGCATAACGTGTTGATTTATATTCAGTCTCCATAGTTCTCCTTTTGGATATATGTAGGGGGCTACATATAAGGGGGGAACTCTGGGTGAGGTATAAGACCCTCCAACCCAGTCAGGGAACCTGCTGACAGTGTCTGGTTTGGCTCTCCATCCCCCGGGGGCATCTCAGCTTTCCTGAGAAGTCAGGGGGCATGACAACCTGTATTGTAATTAAAGCAAAATAATAGTGGTAAAGAGACATCTAGACACAATGGCAAGTTGTTCATGTGGTCCCACATGTGCAGTATATAGTTAGTGCATGTGCAGTGTGCTATAGTCATGTAAGGGTATTAGGGTATATAAGGCTGAGGGAATTTGGAATAAACAAATTCCATGTTTGACCATCCACGTGAGTTCCGCCCCTTCACTCCTCACCCATGATCAGGATTCAGGCTGGTATCAAAATCCTCTAGGGAGCAGGTCCAGTCAGATATATATAGTGTTTCCTATCATAAAGTTTACTGGGATTGCCTTGGATCACTGAACCACTGAGAAAAATCAAATCTTTCATAGGTGATAATCACACAAACTTGCTGTCACTTTGTACAAAATATTCCTGGTTCTGCTTGTTTTGCTCAGCATCAGTTCATGTAAATCTTTCTAGGTCTTTCTAAAATAAGCTTGTTCATTGTTTTTATAAAACAATAATATTACATTACTTTCAGATATTATAACTTATTTAGCCATTCCCCAACTGATGGACATCTACTCGTTTTCCAATTCTTTGCCACTACAGAAAGAGCTGCTACAAACATTTTTGCACATGTGGGTCCTTTTCCTTCCTTTGTGATTTCCTAGGGGTACAGACCCAGAAGTGGCACTTCTGGGTCAAAAGGTATGCACATTTTTATAGGCTTTGGACATAGTTTCAAATTGCTCTCCAGAATGGTTGGATCAGTTCACAACTCCATCAACAATGTACTAATGTCCCGTTTTTCCACATCCCTCCAACATTTATCATTATCTTTTCCTGTCATCTTAGCCAATCTGAGAGGTGTGAAAGGTGGCATCTTCAAGTTGTTTTAATTTGCATTTCTGTAATCAATAGTGATTTAGAACATTTTTATATGACTATAGATGGCTTTAATTTCATCATCTGAAAATTATTCATATCCTTAGACCATTTATCAATTGGGGAATGATTTGTACTCTTAGAAATTGTACGATTCTTTATGTATTTTAGAAATGAGGTGTTTATCAGAAACACTGGCTGTAAAATTTTCCCTCACCTCTGTAGTTCCCTTTTAATCTTATTTCTGATGTTATTGTTTGTGCAAAGCCTTTTTAATTTAAGGTCCATTTTGCATTTCATAATGTTCTCTAGTTCTTCTTTGGTCATAAATTCCTTCCTTCTCCAAAGATCTGATAGGTAAGTTATCCCTTGCTCTCCTAATTTGCGTATAGTATCACCCTTTATGCCCAAATCATGTACTCATTTTGGACTTATTTTGGTATAGAGTGTGAGATGAAAGTCTAAGCTGAGTTTCTGAAACATTATTTTCTAGTTTTCCCAACAATTTTTGTGAAATAGTGAGTTCTTATCTCAGAGGATTTATCAAATACTTGATTGCTATAGTCATTGATTAATTTGCCATGTGTATCTAACCTATTCCACCAACTCATCACTCTATTTCTTAGCCAGTACCTAATGGTTTTGTTGACTCCTGCCTTATAACAGAGTTTTAGGTAGGTACTTCCTTTCTTCCTTCCTCTTTCCCTTCCTTCCTTCCTTTTTCTTTCTTCTTCCCTTTAACAACAGCAATCTAAGATTATGATCCCAGAAGTACAACCAGGGGAAGTAGAAATGCAAATTAAATCAATCCTAAAGTCCTACTTCTCACCATCAAGTTGGCAATTGTTGGAGGGTCTGTAGGAAAACAGGAATTTTAATGTACTATTGATAGAGTTTTGAGTTTTTTCCAACTATTCAGAAAAACAATTGAAACTGAGAATTCACTTTGTCCCTCAAATACTACTAGTAGGCATATGACCCAAAGAAATCAAAGAAAGAATTGAAAAGGACATATTTTTATATAAATATTTAAGGCCATTCTTTTTGTTGTATTAAAGAACTGGAAACAAAAAGAGTATCAATCAATCAGGGAATGACTGTTTGAATTGTTATCTGAATGTAATGGAATAAATAGATTTGTACAAAATGATAAAATAAATTGTTTCAAACTCAATATGGGAAGACTTGTATAAACTGATGCAGAGATCCAGGACAACAATTTATACAATGAAAATAACATTGTAAAAAAAAAACAACTTGGAAGATTTAAGAACTCTGACCAATGCAATGACTAACTATGATTATGGATATTTGTTCTTCATTTGAAAGAAGACCAATTACATCATGGGGTGATATCTTGACTCATGTATGAATTGAATTTAAATGAGGCAGAGTTGTGTGAAGTCCTCAGCCTCACCCTTTCTCCCAGAATCATCAATATCTGGCAGTAAGACAAAATTCAGGGTGAGTGACGATAGGCCAGGATGCAGTAGATGGCCTTGGATTCTTCAATGTTTGACCAAATTCTAAGCACTCCATAATGCCTCCTAGTGTGGGGGATGTTCAGGGAGGACTAGCACCCTTGGTGTGAGGGCTTGCTGAGTTCTTTTCAGGACAGTTCATCCACCTTTGGTGTCCACCTTCACCAGCTTTCACCTGTGGCAAGCTGTAGCATGCACAGGTACCACACCCTGGTAAAAACCATCACAGCAGATGGCTAAATTAGATTGAGAATAACCAACAGAACTCAAATCTGTATGTGAGTTAAGGGGATGTCCACTCCAACCATAAGAAGACTTCCCTTGGCGAATTGAAGCAAATGAGAACAATCTTTCCACAAGATTAGTGAAGCACATTATCTATTTCCTGAGATAAGAGTAATATACTCAAGGTGTAAAATGAGATATATATTTTTGGATCTGACATGGGTGTGGATTTGTTTTGATTACATATACTTTTTTGCTATGAAATTGTGTTTTTCTTTTTAATCAGGAGGTGGTAAAATTGAGTAGGAAAGGGAGGAACTAGCAGTAATACATGAAAAAAAAGAAAAAAAATGAAAAGAAGGTTATTGAAGCATTTTTAGAGCAAATAGACAGTTTTGAAAGTCATATGTTGAATTCTTAATATATATATATATATATTTAAAAGCAAGTTTTGCATAATATAGCCACAGTTTGACATATAATCATTTTTTTCTGTCTTGTTTTTATAGAATTGTTCTTGGGATATGTGTATGTGCAGTATCAATTAAGAATTAAAAAATGAATTCTTTAAAAAGTTGCAACAATAAGGAAGGCAACATGGTGTAAGGATAGAAACTTTGTCTTAGGGTGAGGAAATCTGAATTCAAGTCCAGACTTTTATACATATTTACATACATACATACATGAATATCACACACGCATGCACACATGCACACACACACATATATACTATGTAACTCTGGACAAGTCACTTCTTAAGTGCCCCAGGCAAATTTCTAAGTTTATGAGGTGCTGATTTGCATTGGTAGAAAATCTTTGATTTCATCCATACAAGAAAGATTCTCTGGGAGGTCTTTGTATGGATGAAATCACAGGTTCATTAAAATACACATATCATTAAATTTTTTTTGAAAATTCAGCAACAGAGATAATATCTTCTAATCAGAAGATATTATTTCAAATTTCAAATGAGGCATAAAACAGTAAAATGTATGATTGCTAAAAGTTTTTGCTACTGTCATGGAAGAGATCAGAGGTGTTCTTCTTTGCTTATGAAATTGTGTTGAGTATATAACTATCTAGTATCTAGTATCTAGTAACCTTTGTAGGACTTCCTAAATGAGATCCATAATTATATAAAGAGCTCAGGCCAACCTGGACAAACTATGATGTTCATTCATCTGTCAGTACATAAATCTGGAATGACTACTTGAATGGGATAATAAAATTAATGAGAGTTGAATGGAGGGAAACAAAGGACTATTTTTTTTTGGAGGGGGGGGCGGGAAGGGGAATAATATTACCAGGCAACATAGAGGATGAAATGTTCAACTTGAAGTCAGGAATACCTAAATTTGAATCTTGCCCCAAGTTAACAATAAACCATCATTTATTAAGTACCCACTATGTGTCAAGCTCAGACACTAGTTGTGTAACTCTGGATAAATCACTTAACTTCTATAAATCTCAAAATGAGAAGAAGAATAATACTACCTCCCAGGGATGTTGTGAGGACTGAATGAAAGCACTTTGCAAACCTTAAAGGTTACATAAATACTAATTATTATTAATGACTTCAAGATTCTCCCTGAAACAAAAGTGACTTTAAAAGAGTACATTTTTTTCTGATGATGTTATATGTCTACATTTTCTCAAGAATGGAATTTGAGTGTCACCCAAAGATAATGAAGATAAGTGCATTGTGTATAATAGGCAGGCTGTAACATGTTCATATGAAAAATTCTTTATAATTTTGAGTCTCCATTGGTATGGAAATGGGAAACTCAAGAAGCTAATATCACGGAATTCACCAGTTTGGTGGTATTTCTTGTTTTTTTTTCTTCTTCTGGGAAGAGTAAGGCAGAAGAATTCACTTTCATCTTGTCAAAAGCAGGAGAAAGTGCTACTGAGAAAAAAAAGCTGAGTCTGAAATTTTGATTCAGAATGTCTTCCCTCCCTTTCCTTTCCCATATGCTGTCAGGATATAATATAGAAACTGATGGAAGTGTACTACTAGCTCCAGGCAGCTTCCTACTTGATTAAGGAAGAAACAGAAAAAAGGACAGAGTTCCAGTCTCTACCAGAGGCTGAAGCACTAGAAACCAGTGGGTTTTTTAAACTTTAAAAAAAAACCTATTTGCATAGTTTTCAAGATTTACCCTTGCAAAACCTTGTGTTCCAATTTTTTTCCTCCCTCTCTTCCCCCTACCCCCTCCATTAAACAGTAAGTAATCCAATATTTGTTAAACATGTCTGATTCTTCTACACATATTTCCACAATTAACATGCTGCACAAGAAAAATCAGATCAAAAAGGAAAGAAGATGAGAAAGAAAGCAAAAAGGAAGCAATCACAAAAGTAAAAATACTCTGTTATGATCCAAATTCAGTCCCCACAGTCCCTTTTCTGGATGCAGATGGCTCTCTCCATCACAAGTCTATTGGAATTGGCCTGAATCACTTCATTGTTGAAAAGAGCCACGTCCATCAAAGTTGATTGTCACATAATTTTCTTGTTGCTATTTACAATGTTCTTTTGGAAACCAGTGGTTCTTTAATGCTGTCTTTATGATATTAGGTTCTTCTCATCTTTGCATTGTCCTATATATCCTGTTAGCTTATAGACAAAGTCCTGTTGACTGACAAATTTGAGTTTGGCATGACAGTAATGAGTAGGGATTCAGGAGATTTTTATACTTGTTAAGAGATAGGAGACTCATCTCTGCTTTAATGCAACTGACTGGGAGGAACAGAAGGAAGCAGACCCCTTATCCTGTAAGGAAGTCTCACGAAGGAGGAAGATACACTAATATCCCATTCCTAGGCAAGCGCAAGTTTATAATAAAAAATAAGTTCTATGAGCAGGTATACATGCATGCATGCACATACATATCCATATATGTATACATATATACCCACATATATATACACATATATCATGTATAGATATATAGAGAGACTTAAGTGAGATTGAGTTAATTTTCCTAAGGAAAAAAAATGAATCAAGCCTAGACAGGACCACCTTTTCATCACGTACTGTTTGTATTCCACAGAACAGGGTGTTTTTCATACCTGTTATACCTAGAGCAGATGCTTCTGCTACTAATGTTACTTATGCCCTCCTTTACTTCTTTATAAGAATCTACCTCTTACATATAGGGTTTCCCTTTAAACTTTACATGTATGAGAGAAGCATGAAGGGTGTTATCTAACAAATTAACAGAAAAAAATATAGGACAGTCATATGACAAGAGTGAGGAACAATTGATTATTGTCTGACTTAAGTGGCTATAAAGTATTAGATGGTTATATAGTAGTAAAAATATGTATGTATATATAAAGTTTTATAAATGATTATCTATAACTTAAATGATTCTAAAACATTAGATGACATAATTAGGATTAAATTCATATAACTGTATCTTTATATAACTATAACCATATAGCTATTAATATATAATTTATAGTTATAATTATATATAGTATATATATGTATAAATATATAATATGTATATACAGAAAGAGCATTTACATCAGGGCTTCTTAAACTTTTCTCCTGAAAATTTTTTGCATGACTGCACGTGTATAGGTATATAAAATTGTTATACCAATCAAATTTTACTGATAATAAATCATAAAGAAATTTATTTTAAAACAATTGTTTGGTCTATATTTAACTTTATCATTTATTACAGATGAAAATAAATTTGCATATTGAGATGAATGTGCTTTTACACAAAGAATTAAATCTTGGTAGAATATTTGATACTGCCAAATTTTTCATGACCCCCACATTCAATTACATGACCCCTTATGGGGTTGTGACCCAGAGTTTAAGAAGCTTTGGCTTTTATAACCATATATATACAGTCATATATATTTATCACTATAAACTAATATTATAGTTATATATAATTAATATATATGGTTTATATGTATATATATATAATACTATGCAACTGCCTAATATTTTGTAACCACTTAAGTTATCAAATGGCACAGTGGATAAAATATTGGGCTTGGGAAACAGGAAAACTCATCTCGAGTTCAAATCTGGGCTCAGATACTTAACTATTTGTGTAACTCTGGGTAAATCACTTAACTCTACTTGCCTCAATGCCTCATCTATAAAATGAACTGGTGAAGGAAATGTGAAAAAACTCTAGAATCTTTGCCAAGAAAAGCCCAAAATGGGCTCATGAAGAGTAAGGCATGACTGAAGTGACTGAACAACTATAAAATGTTGTATTTCTGAACCCCCTTTTCCTGCAGCCAATGATTCTGTAAATTTTCCTTTTCCCCTTTCTTTTCTTTCCCCCTTAGGAACGGATTTCCCTGAAACGTATTCATTTCTCAATTTTATTTTTTCCCTTTATTTTGTCTTTTTAAAATATAATAAAGTTGGTTTAGTGATCTCTATGTGGCTTTGCTAAAACTCAGCAGAGAGATGTCTAAGGGAATACCCAAGAAGAGTGAGAAATAGATTTTAAAACTGAAATGTATTTTGTCAGAGCAATTTTCTAGGTGGGGGATTGGTTCAATAGAAAAAATTATTGATTCATATTTTTTAACTCAGCAGAGAGAGAAAATTTATTCTGGGACTACTCTTTCTAGATAATGAGTTAGCAATATGGCTAGAAGGAAGCTATGATTAGTCAGCTAGCATTGCATGATCATTTTTCTCTGAACTAGTACCTACTACCTATTTTGAAAGTAATGTTCCTCCTCCTAAGAGAAGTAAAGAAAATGGCTAGGGAAAAGGTTGCAATCGAGAGAATATACCAGGGAGTGAGGGGGGAGGCATAGTCTTTAATTCTACTCTTAACCAGCACATCCTTTCACCACTGTTTCCACAGCACTGCAAAATTAAGAGGCAATATCCTGGTTTCATATTTTACTCATCTAGTTTTGTACATTTATTCATACTATCCTTCACATATATGAAAGAAACTCTCTTCACATCTTTGCCTGTTGAAACCTTCTTTCTGCAAAGGCCAGCAGCAAAACCATCCCTGGCCTTTTCCTCCACTAAAGGATTCTATAATGACAGTACCTAAATAAGATTTTTTTATCTTGAAGTTTTCATGCCATTCTGTTTGATAGGGCTATTATTAAAGTGGTAAATTAAAAGAATGCCATAGATATATTTTATTTAAATTTTATCAAAGTATTTGACTTGGTCTGTCATGAAATCTTATGAAAAAAATGCAAAGATGTGAAATAGATGAGAGAACAATCATACATCTTCCCATTTGATTGCATGGTTAGATGCAAAATTATTAAGTCAGTTATTAAGGTTCAACATCATCTGAAAGAGAAGTCTAGTTTGGTGCCTCAGGAATCTGTGTTTGACTCTGTACTACTTAATATTCTTATTGGTGAGGTTAGATTTCTGATTAAAAAAGTGAAAAGCCATAAAAAGTCCAGCTCTCTCACATAAACCTCAGCAAATGTGCGGGAAGGGTCCTAAAAAGACTAATGATAAGGAGAGCCAAAAAGGAACAGAGTTAAGCTCTTCTAACCAATCCATTGTTGTTCAGTTATTTTTCAGTCTTGCCTTTCTCCTTGTGACACCATTTCTGGGAAAAGATACTGGAGTGGTTTGCAATTTCCTTCTCTAGCTCATTTTACAGATGAAAAGACTGAGGCAAATGGAGTGAAATGAGTTGCCCAGTGTCACACAATAAGTCTCTGAGGCCAGATTTAAACTCAACAAGATGAATTTTCTGATTATAGGTCTAGAGTTCTATCAATTTTATCAACTAGCTGCCCCTGAAACCAATCCAGAACTGGACAAAAAGACTGGTAAAGGAGGGGAGGAGAATTATGCCAGAGAATCCAGCATGAGCTCAGAAACTGTGCAAGTTGGCAGAATTAGGGAGAGGAGTTATCCCAAAGAAGCCAGGATGTGTTCCTATGAATAAACCCCGAGGTGAGCAACCATTTCAAACAGAAGGGTCACAAGACAGCAGGAGTTCCATTAAAAGGAGAACTGAAAAAACGGATTCCAGAACTGGCTTGTCATAACATAATTGGGAGGGGGGGAGTGGACAGCATACCACCAGTTTCTATAGATTAGTATGCAAAGAAATAGGGGCTGAACTATTTGTTTCTCAGAACCAGTTCAGTAAATACTAAGGGAGGCTGTGTTAAAATTAGCATAATCTTGATAATCCCTTTGAAGTGTTAGGGTCATAGCAGGAGAGAGAACCCATTCCCCTTTCACTCCTTGTGAAAGGAGAAGACTGGAGATTGAAGTCACTATCCACAGTAGAGCAACAGAAGATTGAAATAAGTATTTAGGCAGAGTGTGGGGCTTAATATAATTAACAGAAGCAACAGCTTCCAAACTTCAGTTGGAACAGGATAAAGTGAAGCTATCCAACTCATTTAAGAATGTTGTAGGGGATTGTTGATGTGTGTTGTAGCCAGCTCATATCAGTTTGTGAAAGCCAATTATTAAATTTTCAGTGTGGGCATTTATAACTTGAAAATCAGGCTTGCTTTATTGTTTTATTCATTGTCTAGACTTAAGTGTTAAAGAAAATATTAAGAATTGCTTGTTATTCTGTTGTTTGTTTCCATTATATCTAACTCTGTGACCCATTTTGTGGTTTTCTTGGCAAAGATAGTAGAGTGATATATCGTTTCCTTCTCTACCTCTTTTTATAGATGAGAAAACTAAAGCAAACAGGTTTAAGTGAATTGCTCAGTCTCAAAACTAATGAGTGTCTGAGGTCAGATTTGAATTCAGGAAGATGAGTCTTCCTGATTTCAGGCCCAATGCTCTATCCACTATACTACCTGGCTGCCCTGTTAGTAGTTGCAGATTAAACTTAAAGGTCGCGTGCGTAATTCTCCCCTTCCCAAAGAAGAGATTAATTCAAACTAAAATTCTAACTCAAGAACTGAGGCTGAAAATATAAATAAAAGAAAATATTGAATATAAGGAAGAAATATAATAAGCTAAGAGAAGCCCAAGAATTAAACCCAGAAGAGAGTAATCACATAACTACAACCAGGGCACAGTTGGGAAAAATGGCTCAGCCACAAGGGTTACACGAGTAGCCAGGTGCAATTAAGCAAAAGATAAAAATGAAATGAGAGTTATTGAGGAAAATGAATTGAAAGCAGGGCAAAAAGTGGGGAATTTCACCTAGATAGTGTGACTGTCTGAAAAAAAAAACTTTATGACTCTAGGAGATATCTTGAAGTGTTAGAACAAGTCAAAAAAAGAAAAACAGAGAAGAAAATATAAGGGATTTCCTACCATCAACAATTGATCTATATACCAGTCGAGGAAAGAATATTTAAGAATCATTAACTTACTCAAAACAATGATCAAACAAAAAGTCTGGGTATCATATTTCAAGAAATCATAAAAAAAAACTAAATAGGTCTATTAGAAGCAGAAGGCAAGTGAAAATAGAATGAATCCACCAACTACTTCCTGATAGAAACCTC
Organism: Myrmecobius fasciatus; assembly: GCA_023553655.1. Lineage (NCBI taxonomy): Eukaryota > Metazoa > Chordata > Mammalia > Dasyuromorphia > Myrmecobiidae > Myrmecobius > Myrmecobius fasciatus. Next base: position 306,439 of record JAJPUD010001102.1, read on the forward strand.
AACCCAATAACATTCTTGAGTTGTCATACCAAAATCAAGAGCTTCCAAGTCAAAGTGAAAATACTTTAAGCAACTGGAAAGATTTCAAATTCCGAGAAATCAGAGAAAAGAGACTCCCTGATTCTGAAGTGTCCCTTCAGAATCCTAATTTTTTCAAGAATCTCAGAGACTCTTGAAGGAGGAAATTTAATAGACAAACAGAGGGCCTAAGTATTATTTCATTCTTCTCCGTTGGTTTTAAGAGAGGAAAGAAAAAGCACAGCAAAGGGATCATTAGAGAAAAAAGTGAGAAAGGAGAAGGAACTCACTATTTTGTATAAGTGATTTACGAGAAACACAAAGAAAAATTAAGGATGGGCCTCTCATGACATCCCTCTTAATCAAATACAGAATTTTTGAACATTTTCTATTTTTTTTCCTTCATCATGAACATCAATTCCTCCTTCGGTACTTTCTCAGATTAATACATTTGTTATAGCTTCACATTCCTATATTTCTAATTTAAACCTTATAATTAACAATTCATACTTTATGCTGTCCTCCATTCTTAGATTCATTGACCTCTTTTCTATAATCATTCATACCTTGCCAAAATCCAACCTAGGGTAATCGCAGGATACAGAGGCAACTCCTGATAGGGGTTTATGTAATAAGGACTATTAGCATCCCTGATGTGTAACACTACCTTTGCCTTTATCCATCTGAGATACACAAAAAACAATCATCATACCTATTCAGATGGTTGTTTTGTATGTTTTGTATTCCACTGACCAAGGGAAAAAATTTCTTATTTATACTAGTAATAGAATGGAACTTTAACATAATTCTTGTTTTGAATTCCTTTCAGTTCCTCTTTTATGAAATACTCCAATTTTATCCCAAGACTGGGTTTAGAATGAGATTCTCCCATTTCCTAAGCTACTCCTTGTAGGGCACTTAAATAGCTTTCTTTAGAAATGCATTCAATGGCCCCCTTGTGACCAGAGAATAAGCATGGCTCCCACTAGGCCACTATTTAGAATGTTCACGCATCTGTGCACTAACAGCTTCTGATCAGGCCAGAAATGAATGCAGTTGCTGGGGAACAGCTTAAACACCAGAGAAATTTAGTCCATTGGCATCCATATGTGCCAGAGACTTACTGTACAGGGTTAAGAATTAGGCAAGACTCTATTTTAACAGGCTTATAAGAAGGGCACAGACTTATAAGAAGGACAATAACACTATACTCTTCCCTCTCCCCCACTCAATGGTGATATGGAGAAGAGATTTAAAGAAGTGGGAGAGATTGAAGAGAATACTTAGGTGGGAAAGTTAATAACTTTCTTCAAGTGTCTGAAAGGATAGCATGGAGAAGAGGAATTCAACATTCTGATGAAATATAGACCTTGGAACAATTGGCAGGATCAAGAAAGAGGAAAATTCAGACTTGATAAAAGGAGAAATGTCCTAAATATTAGTTTTATCACAAAATTGAATGGTCTACTTTGGGAATTAGTGGCTTCTCCTTCATCGGAATATTCAAGCGAGGACTTGATGACCACTTTGGTATTCTGGATAGGGTCAAAATTAAGTTATGATGCTACCTCTTAGATCAAACCAAGTTCATATAAATTGAGAGCTTAAAGTGCTATGCCATGGTTCACATAACCTTTGAATTTCCCTTGAATGTAGTAGACAAGTAATTAATGCTTGCTGAATTGAAAAGAAATGTTTTCTGTCCTTGGCCTCTTTTGGAATACATTCCCTTTTGAGGAACTGATGGCTTCTAGCAGTCCATGATGGCAAGTCACTAGAGAAAATTTTCTGGTCAAATAGTTCACTTTAATACTATCCCATTCCTATTTATGTATTAGTAGAAAAAGTTCAAATTGTTCTTTGCCATTGAACAATCACTCCACTGTTTCTTAGGTACAATCCATTTCCTTAAAGGGTGATCTTTTGGAAACATTGTTGTTCTCTCTTTGGTCTTACTTTTTTTGTTCATCCTTTGAGTTTTGGAAAATTCCTGCTAGGTCAAAGTGTTGATTTAAGGCTAATGAAACTAATAATTCTAATAAAACCTGACACAGGATTTGGGGCAGATTTTTCTGATGGGACATCTAAATGATCTAAATTGGGCAGTTATGTAGGAGTCAAGATATCTTGACATTAGACTTACTACCCTAAGGATGTGCCTTCCCTGTCCTTTTTTTCTCTGTCCATTGTTTTTATATTGATATCCAAAAAAATTATTCAGTTCCCTTTAACTTCATACCTTATGTTGGTTTGCCTTGATCCTCGGGGTTTTTTTTTTTATTAGTTTTGGCACATCATGATACAGATATCTTAAATTTAGCTTATCACTTTCCACATCAAAGAAACCATCTATCATGGTACTTTTTTTAGGAAACTGTGACTAAAAATATTAGTGATAGCACAAATGGCTCTATCACATTGCCATCTCTCTCAATATCCTTTTGCTCAGATCCTATGATACTTTTTTGGCATGTGGACTTAATATAGAGAGAAAATGGGTTCTCCAGAAAGACCAATGAGTAATTGTTCTGATGCTAAAAGATGATTAGGCTTACACATGTATCTGTGGTTAAAAGGTAAAATCCTTAAATCCTTTAAGCAGAGGACTAGACCCTGAACCATGATGACTTTTCCAAGAGAAAGATACATTGAGATATGATAACCAAAACTACCTGCTAGAGGTTGCTACTTATCTTATTCACAACGGGTCACTTCCTTTTGTCCCTCCTCCTTCTCTCCAACAAAAGATTACAAAACCTTTCTGTTATTTGCTTCATTATTCACAAAACAGTGAGGCCAAAGTGAGAAATAAAGAATAATGATTATTTCTGGAGATGTTTTATCAGTAAGTTGGCTAAACGCTTTAAAATGTTTAATGTGGCAAAAGAATTAAAATAGAAAGCTTTTTCCATAGCTCTTACAATAAAAGGTGCAAACTATGCTTTATTTTTGAACAATATACTTCTATGAACATAGATAAGAATATTGTGTGTTCATTCAGGCATGAGTTTGAATCATGAGATCAAAGCCTTATAGAATTAGATCTGAAATGAGCATTAAGTGACTTGCCTAAAATATAAAGTGGTAGAAGTTTTTACCACTCTTGTGTGATTATTTATCACATTTCATTTTATTCATTTTAAAAATTAACAATTTAACCAATTTCAACCAAAGTGAACACCTCCATCCATTTATTCAATAAAACTGAGTAAAATTGCATACATCCATTATCACATTTTATTTTGTATAATATTTGTGTGCTATCTTCTGGCTAAAGTATAAACTCCTTAGGACAAGGTCTTTGTATCCCCAGATTCATGTACATACTAGGCCCTCAATCAATGTTTATTGAATTGATGAAGCGTGAAGACTTCAAACATATGTGAGCTGTTAACATTACTTTTATTGCAGACTTCAGAATTTAGAATCACAAAAGAAAGCAACCATCCCTCTGGTGCCTCCTCGTCCTCCTTCTTCTTTCTTTTATTAAAAGCTTTTTATTTACAAAACATATGAGTGATTTTTCTAGATTGACCTTTGCAAAAAACTTTTTTTCCCCAAGCTTTTCCCCTCCTCCCCACCCCCACCCCTAGATGACAGGTAATCTAATACATGCTAAATATGTTAAATTAAATGACAAATCCAATATATGTATACATATCTATACAGTTATCTTACTACACAAGAAACATCAGATCTAGAAAGAAAAGGAAAAAAAAAACAACCTAAGAAGGAAAACAAAATGCAAGGAAATAGTCACAGAAAGCATTAAAATGCTATGTTGTGGTCCACACTCAGTTCCCTCAGGCCTCTCTCTGGATGTATGTGACTATCTTCATCACTGAACAATAGGAACTGGTTTGAATCACATCATTGTTGAAGAGAACCATGTCCATCTGAATTAATCATTGTATAGTCTTGTTGCTGTGTATAATGTTCTCCTGGTTCTGCTGATTTCACTCAGCATCAGTTCATGCAAGTCTCTCCAGGCCTCTCTGAAATCATCCTGCTAGTTGTTTCTTACAGAACAATAACATTCATATACCATAATTTATTCAGCCATTCTCCAACTGATGGGCATCCTTTCAATTTCCAGTTTCTAGCCACTATAAAAAGGGCTGCCACAGACATTGTTGCACATGTGGGTCCCTTTCCCTCCTTTAAAATCTCTTTGGGATATAGGCCCAGTAGAAACACTGCTGGGTCAAATGGTATGCACAGTTTGATAACTTTTTGAGCATAGTTCCAAATTGCTCTCCAGAATGGTTGGATCTGTTCACATTTCCACCAACAATGTATCAGTGTCCCAGTTTTCCCACATCCCCTCCAACATCTATCATTATCATTTCCTGTCACTTTAGCCAATCTGACAGGTGTGTAGTGGTATCTCAGAGTTGTCTTAATTTGCATTTCTCTGATCAATAGTGATTTGGAGCACCTTTTCATGTGACTGGAAATAGTTTCAAGTTCTTCGTCTGAAAATTGTCTGTTCATATCTTTTGACCATTTATCAATTGGAGAATGGCTTGAATTCTTATATATTTGAGTCAATTCTCT
>JAJPUD010001102.1:334992-361508 GCA_023553655.1 Myrmecobius fasciatus
TACAGCACAGACCATTAGTTACAAGACGGTTAAGTAATTTCCAAAGTCTTTCTGTCTTCTATGAAGTCCAACATATTCTAATGCTGGTTTGGGATTCTATATCTATATTGGGAACTTGAAATCCAAACAAAAAATGATTTGAAGCAGGAAAATGAGAACATAAATGAAGGAAATCATGAAGAAAGATGAAGAGAGTTTTAGTTAAGAAGATTATCATCTGACTCAGCTTGTCTTTCTCAAATTTTGGTCTTTTGTTGTGGCTGGAAGTAATCCTTTTCCACACTCTATGCTGATATCTTAGCATTGTCAGAAAAGTCAGCTCTCTAAATTCTTTGGTGATCAAGTGGATAGTAGTAAGGAGATAGTAAGGCTGTAAGTTCAGACACTTGTCCTCTCTCTCTCTCTCTTTCCCAGGAAACTTCTATACCTTGCCATGGCTTGTTGCTATGGTTCTGGTGAAATAATTCTGCCAGTTCTGGCATGCCCTTTGCCACTAGTTCTCTTACCTTTTCATTGAGTCTGTGGCCCTATTTGTCCATTAAGTATTAGAGGCAGTCTCAGTGGCTCCACATGTCCAGGATTACTTGCATAGTGAATTCTCCTTGCTGATCCTTAGTTATGGTGGATGTTTATTGAGGAAGCTAAAGTTTGAGATCAATGTGAACCAATTATAGCAAAGATAGATGGAACATAGGGTGAATAATAATAGTATCAGCATTTATATGGCACTTTACATATTTAATCTTCATAACTCTATGATGTAGATGCTATTATTCCCATTTTATAGAAACTGAAGAGAAGGAGATAGAAAGGAGGGAAGGAGAAGAGGAAAGGAGGGAAGGAGGAAGAAAGGAAGGAAGGAAGGAAGGAAGGAAGGAAGGAAGGAAGGAAGGAAGTTCCCTCAAAAGATGGGTGATCTGAATCATATGGTCCAGCATGAAAATGAACCATCTTGGTTAGAGTTTCTACCATCACCAAGATTATATAAAATACTTAATGGAGTGGAATCATTTTATAGAAAATGATTTGCCCAGAATTACAAGTTAAGTTCAGGTCTTCTTTACTCCAAGTATAGCATTCAATCCATTTTTCTATCTCTAGAACTGCTTGTCATTGTGCTAACTCTAAAATAGAGTTAGATGGTCTTGAAATCACCATTACAGTATCCCCTCAAGATAGAGGGGATTTATAGAATCTATTCATGGAAGAATACTAGTAATAATATTTTTAAGGTTTTACAGCTGTATATCCAAAGATAATATCTTTCTAGCAGTTAGCTTGTTTTTCTCCCTGCACCTGTATATCCCTAAACCCCCTGTGTGCCCCAAACTCTGACAGACAAATTATCCAGCTCCAAATGGCCACCAAAATCAATGTAAAAGTATCCCTCTTTTCCAGCTGAATGGATCCATATCCCTGTACTCCCCAACATACCACCTTTATTAGAATTACCCTCTATGTTAATGTGTGTCTGAATTGCATATCTTCTCCCCTTCTTTTCCCCCTTTTTCTTTTTCCTAATTGCTTGCCAGTAAAACTTTGCTTTGAAGTGACTCTTATTGTTTTACATGTTATTTTCAACATCTGAACTTATTAAGGGGTTGTCAGCTCTGGCTGACTCATGGGATTTCCTTTAAATATAAATCAGAAATCTAGACAAAGACTTAGCTTGTTGGTAATAATATTTACACAGAAGGAGCATGATGCTGTGAATCTAAACATAGAGAGCAAGGATCAACAAGTAAACTATGTCCTCCCATGAGGGAATCCCTTGAACCAGAGAACTATCATAAAACACCAGGATAATAAAAGCCAGTGGTCTACAAAACTTACCATCTCAATAATGGAGAAAAGGCCTATCACCCTTTCTGCTAGTTTCTGAAAGATCTGTTAGTAATAAAGCAATTTCTTAGTAATTAATAGTGGTAATCAGTAATAGTAATTAGAGAATAACTAGACCTTATCCCCTGTGCTAAAGGGGTCCCTGGAGATCTGAGAGCAATTAATTCCCTGTTTGTGAAATACTTTGAATATAAAGCAAGTCAGCCAGGATCTACAATTCACCCAGGTAATCAATGGTTATGTAAACTTCAGGGTACAGGTTGAGTTCAGGAAAAAACCAAGGGCAGAAGCCATATTAACAAAAAATAACAAGTTCCCAGATGATCAATATAGCAAGGAGTTTCTTGTATGTATTTGTTTTGAGATGTTTGGGACTCATTTATATGATTTCATGAGTTTAGGGAAATCCCTTTACTCATATTCTACCACCTATAGCATTAGTCAGTTTCCTGGGTCACTGATGGATGACATGTTTTGTTCAGAATGGCAAAACCATCATATAACTGAGGTGGACCTTACATATATGTCTTACTGACTCCTAGGATAGTTCTCTATCCGTTATGCCATTGTCTCTTTTTGGCCAAGTTTTTATAACAAAATGTCATCATGCAATAGTATGACAAATGATAGGTGTAATAGAATTGAATGTAGTGTTCTTGAGTTTGGTTTTTGCAATCTCTTCAACCATTAGACTAAGATGTTTTTCAAGGAAATAAAAATTTTGGGCTATGAATAGTATTAGTCTGTAACTGTGAGGTAAACTGAGAAAAGTCTATCAAAATTTAAAAAAATTCCTGCCTGGCATAGTGATATACATCTCAGTGAAACCTAAGGGTGGTAGATTACTTTAATTTGGGAATTCTGAGTTGTAATATGGATAAAGTTGATTGAGTATCTTCAGTGCATCTGGTACCAAATAAAATAAACTCTCAGGGAGCATTATGCTCCCTAAGTAGGAAACAAATTTGTGTAGGTCAGAATAAAGAGGGAAATTCAAAATTTTGTGCAAATAAGTATTGAAATCCCCATGAATGGTTTGTGTACTTCCATTCTGGGATAGAAAAAGGCAAGGGAAAGGAGAGGAAATAAGAAGTAAAGAAATGAAGGAAGGAAGGAAGGAAAGAAGGGAGGGAGGAAGGAAGGAAGGAAGAGAGGAAGGGAGGGTGGGAGGGAGGAAGTAAGAGAGGAAGGAAAGAGGGAAGGAAGGAAGGAAAGAAGGAAGGAAGGAAGGAAGGAAGGAGGGAAAAGAAAAAAGAAAGAAAGAAAGAAAGAAAGAAAGAAAGAAAGAAAGAAAGAAAGAAAGAAAGAAAGAAAGAAAGAAAGAAAGAAAGAAAGAAAAAGGAAGGAAGGAAGGGAGGAAGGAAGGAAAAGAAAAAAGAAAGAAAGAAAGAAAGAAAGAAAGAAAAAAAGAAAGAAAGAAAGAAAGAAAGAAAGAAAAAAAGAAAGAAAGAAAGAAAGAAAAAGGAAGGAAGGAAGGAAGGAAGGAAGGAAGGAAGGAAGGAAGGAAGGAAGGAAGGAAGGAAGGAAGGAAGGAAGGAAGGAAGAAAGGAAATTCCCTCAAAAGATGGGTTATCCGAATCATATGGTCCAGCATGGAAATGAACCATCTTGGTTAGAATTTCTACCATCACCAAGATTATATAATATACTGAATGGAGTGGAACAGATCTATGACAAAATATGGTAAAACACATATCAGAGAAAATGTGAAATTATCATAGATTGCAACAAACCCATAAGATTTTTTGCAGTGGTGCCTACTTTACATGACTAACCATACTGGTAGATCTTAAGACATTATCTTGGCCACCAAATGTCTTGGGAAGGCATATGCAAGGTCTTGAACAGGCCCCCTGTAACTTACTACACAAGTATGATGGCAAAAACAGCACTGTGCACTGAGGAATATACAGTTGTGAGCAGAAGTGAAAGAACCCATATGAGACAGACACATTCTCAAGGGAGCATATTATAATTAATTAGAGCATGAACAACTGGGCCTGAGAACAGTGGACTCATTCCAGTTTCTGCAAGGTTAACTCTAGTTGGTCAGATTGAAATTTAATATCTGCAAAGAGTTTCAATACATACAAGGACTTATCAGGGTGCTTAATCTGTAGGATGTACAAATTCAGGCTTCCACAGAAAATATTTGTGCAGATTCTGATACCTGGAAATATAGCTGATCGTGAAATTAAACTTATTGAGAAATATTTTCCAGCTGATTCAGCTACCAAGCAGATTGAAGATACTCTATGTTCTAGTGTAGGTATTGAGTAAATTCTATGTTCCCTTGATTTGTTACCTTTATTTTAAATAATGCTCTGATTATGAACAATTCCTTCTTTGTGATAATATAATTCTCCATGGAAACCAACACTTTCTGTATGATTAGAGTAACCACTAGGGATGGAGGAATGAGGAATGGGCAACCCCATCATAGGAAAAGAGAAAGCAGTATCTGATTTATGATCCAAGCATGAAAAAAAAAAAAGGTATAGGGCCAGGTGAGAAACCTGAATTTCTCTAGAGTATAAAAATCCATTAGCATAAAAAAGAACAAAAATAAGGTAAAGGAATGCAAGAAATCAGTGTTATGTCAATAGGTATCATGCACGCGGTACTCATATACTCTCTGATTCAGTATATAGCCCCAAGGCTTTTGATATTTAGGATGGGACATGCATTAATGTACTGGACTGCTTTGGATCATGGTTATATCTCCTTTCAACCCAATGATTATACAGTGTCCAACATCTTCTTGGTTCATGACTGGATTCCCTCATTAAAGACCTCATCCTAACTTATTATAACAATCCAGTAAATTTCCCAAGTCTTTATCTTAGCAGGTGCATTCATGGAAAAACATTTCCATGTGCCTATACTTTCATTTTCTAAATCATTCTTTTTTTTAAATTCAGCCCTGTAAAGGAATAGGCTAACAATTTTAAAGTAGATAATATAAAATTGAATAACAACACGTGAAATGATTTGATTCAATTTATTAACTTTTCTTAAGTTCCTACTATATGCACTAGGTAGCCTTTGAATCTGAAGTTTAAACTAATAGTATATTGTCATGACATTTTTTAAATCTTTTTTTTAATTTTATTTTTTTATTTGCAAAACATATGTATGGGTAATTCTTCAACATTAACCCTTACATAGCTTTCTGTTACAAATTTTTCCCCCCTACTCCCCACCCCTCCCCTAGATGGCAGGATATCCACTACATGCTAATTATATTAAAATACTTGACAAATCAAATATATGTATACATATTTCCACATTTATCATTGTTGTGCAAGAAAAATCGTATCTACAAGAAAGAAATATCAGATAAAGGAAACACAATGTAAGCAAATATCAATCGAGAGTATGAAAATGTTATGTTGTGGTTCACATTTCACATCCCTCTCTCTGGGTGTATATGGCTTTCTTCACTGAACAATTGGAACTGGTTTGAAACATTTCTTTGTTGCAGAGAGCCATGTCCATCAGAATTTATCGTCATATAGTATTGTTGTTGCTGTGTATAATGATCTGGTTCTGCTCATTTTACTCAGCATCAGTTCATGCAAGTCTCTCCAGGCCTCTCTGAAATCATCCTTACAGAACAATAATATTCCATAATATTCATATACCGTAATTTATTCAGCCATTCTTCAATTGATGGGAATCCATTCAGTTTCCAGTTTCTAGCCACTACAAAAAGAGCTGCCACGAACATTCTTGCACATGTGGGTCCCTTTCCTTCCTTTAAGATTTCTTTGGGATATAAGCCCAATAGAAACACTGCTGGGTCAAATGGTATGCACAGTTTGATAACTTTTTGAGCATAGCTCCAAATTGCTCTCCAGAATGGCTGGATCTGTTCACAATTCCACCAACAATGCATCAGTGTCCAAACCTTCCCACATCCCCTCCAACATGTGTCATTATCTTTTCCTGTCATTTTAGCCAATCTGACAGGTGTTGTCTTAATTTGCATTTCTCTGATCAATAGTGATTTGGAGCACCTTTTCATATGTATGTCATGACATTTTATGGATATAATAAAACCTAATAGAACTTGGCAGAATGTGTATTAGAAAGTGAATTGAATCAGAAACTTGAAGACCTGGGTTCAAAATCAGATTCTGTCACTAAAAACTAGGTTTTTCTTTATAAGACAATCTCCAAGGACACTTTCAGTTTTAATATTTCTAACACAAAAATACATCCATAAATGAAGTTCTTAGTGGGTTACAAACTTAATGGATTGTAGCATGGTAGTTGAAAAAAAGCTAACTATAATCCAAGGTTGCCATATCATTCAGTCTAGAAGTAGTGTCCAAAATGAGGAGGCGATATTTCTATTGTACTCCTCTTTGGGACCATGTCTAAAGTATTATGTTCAGTTATAGGCAACACATTTTAGGAAAGTTGTGCCCCTTTCAACTTTAGCAATTTATAGGAGATACTGAGCAAGTAACAGAGCAAATGGAATGTCAGTGAGTTCTTTTCAAATGAGTGGATAAGTCTGTCACTTTTAGGGATGCAAGTCAGTTCTTTGCTTATAAGAAGACAAGGAAGATATCAAAATAAGTCAGCCCAAGCAAGGATTTTCTCCAGGGCATAGATTGTTTATTCAATGACTGAAGAATCATTTCATTTATGAAGAACAACAGAATTTTATAGTTTTTAAAGACAGGAGGCCTCTGAATCCTAGAGCTCTTTGATTATTGGGCAAATTATCAATCCTTTTTCATGGCTTATTCCGTAGAAATGTAGAATTAGAAAATGTACTAGATAGTTACTATGCACTAGTTCTCTCACTGAGCAGATTCAGCTCTGAGTCAGGAAGAATTATTGAAATAGAAGGCTAAGCCCTTGTTCTCCTGCATTCTGCTGGGGAGGTGGCAAATCTCAGAACTGAGAAATCTTCTACTAGTTTTAGGCTAAGTGTCTGAATCCTTTCTTAAATAGTACAGTGGTATCTCAGCTAAAGATTGTGGCTGAATTTGAAACTGGAGGGAGGGGAGACTCCAGCTGCCCATCTAGAAACAAACCCATGAAATCCAGCAAAACAGTTCACCTAGCAGAGCTTCTGTCACCCAAAAGGATCAAGCCTTGCTAAGCAATCCATCTAGCATAAACATCCAGCAGTGAACTTCCAGCAGCGAGCTTTGTGAGAACATGAAGAGGAAAAATTTATCAAAATACTGGAATTCTGATGTCACATTGATCACTTGTGTTATAGACACCTGTCTCATTCACTACTCTCATCTGTCTCATTACCATTGTACCTTAAATGAATGGCAAATCTCTCTGTAGATATTGTGTATATGCTTGGGAGAGTGCATCTAAGAATTATGGGGACAAGGGATGTTCTCTATATGACATTTGAGTAATTGTCATTGCTAAGATATAATTAAGTCTTCAGGCTGCTTTGTTCATGGGTAGCATGCTTGTGGGAGTTTGGGAGCTAGTTTTAGAAGGGTAGTGCCATAGGCTACACTTTGAACCCTGAGAATAGTAACTCTTCTGAGGAACTAAATTATTAGTGTAAACTAGAAGATTAGCTGAGAAGGGATGGTACAGGAAGATTATGGGCAAATAGAAGCACATTCAGGGGAGCAACCATGATGGTGAAAACAATAGAAACTGTGCTACTTGAACATCATTTGTGGTAAAGTAGAAAGAACATTGGCTTTTGGGATCAGAGAATTGGGTTTCAAATCCTATTTTTGCCAATTATTACTAACATGACATTGAGTAACCTCTGAATTTTTCCTGGATTTCCCCCCTCTGTAAGATAAGGCAGTTTGCTGGGGTCATGGTTACAATGTTGGGGCATCTGAGTTCAAATCTGGCCTCAGACACCTATTTACTGTGAGACACTGGTAAGTCACTTAACATTTCAAGAGAATACTTACTTCTCAGAGTTTTTGTAAAGATCAAAAGAAGTAGTTTGTAAAGCACTTTGCCAATGTTAAAACGTGTTATATAAAAACTTGCTATTGTTATTATTCATCATCCCTGCTTCATATTCATAAGGAATGTCATTTAGGTCATGCCTATATGGTCTGATGATTTTCCTTAATTTCTTCAGTTTAAGTCTTAACTTTGCAAAAAGAAGCACATGATCTGAGCCACAGCAAGCTCCATGTTTTGTTTTATTTATTTATTAATTTTTATTTTTTTTTGCTTTCAAGAAGCATGTATTTTAATGGGTAAGATAATATTGAGTTTATTTTATTTTTATTAAAGCCTTTTATTTACAAAACATATGCATGGATAATTTTTCAACATTGACCCTTGCAAAGCTTTCTGTTCCAAAATTTTCCCTCTTCCCTAGATGACAGGTAGTCCAATATGTGTTAAATATGTTAAAATATATGATATATCCAATATATGCATACATATTTATATAATTATCTTGTTGCACAAGAAAAATCAGATCTAAAAAGAAAAAAAAATCTGAGAAGGAAAACAAAATGCTAGCAAACAGAAAGCATGAAAATGCTATATTGTAGTCCACACTCTGATCCCACAGGCCTCTCCCTGGGTGGACATGGCATTCTTCATCACTAAACAATTGGAACTGGTTTGAAACATCTCATTGTTGAAGAGAGCCATGTCCATCAGAATTGATCATCATACAATATTGCTGTTGCTGTGCATAATGTTCTCCTGGTTCTGCTGATTTCACTCAGCATCAGTTCATGCAAGTCTCTCCAGGCCTCTCTGAAATCATCCTGTTTGTCGTTTCTTACAGAACAACAATATTCTATAGCATTCATATACCATAATTTATTCAGTCATTCTCCAATTGATGGGCATCCATTTAGCTTCCAGTTTCTAGCTACTATAAAAAGGGCTGCTGCAAACATTTTTGCACATGTGGGTCCCTTTCTATCCTTTAAGATCTCTTTGGAAAAAAAAGTTTTTTTTTGCAAAGGTCAATGTTGAAAGGTCACTCATATGTTTTGTAAATAAAAAGCTTTATATTTCTAAAAAAAAAGATCTCTTTGGGATATAACTTTGGGATATGACACTGCTGGGTCAAAGGGTATGCACAGTTTGAAAACTTTTTGAGCATAGTTCCAAATTGCTCTCCAGAATGGGTGGATCCATTCACAGTTCCACCAACAATGTATCAGTGTCCCAGTTTTCCCACATGCCCTCCAATATTAGTCATTATCTTTTCCTGTCATTTTAGCCAATCTTTTTTATCCTAGGTTACACTTTTCTCTTTCCTATCCCCTGCCAGGTATTATACCTGAGGGCAGCCGGGTCTTACCTCCTCTCGAGCTTTGGTGCGCATCTGGACACAACCAGCGCATTCTCCAAGGAGAGTCACAAGCCAGAAGAAAATGGAATCAAGTAGCTGTTTATTGAGACCCTTTCTCAGTCTCCTGCCTCGCTATTTTTCCCCCTTGCCTTGCCTTTCTTGCCTCCCCTACCACCTGTAGTCACACTTTTTTCCCCCTTAGCCCACCCATCATTTAGCAATTAACTTTGTATTGAAATGAGGAAGTCAGAAAGAATGTGGAGCTCACATCTTGGTCACAGAGCACACCTCGGGGCAAGCCTGTTTTTTAGATCACTTTGAATAGCTCTTTTATCTAAGCCATCATCAGTAATCTCATCAAATCTCTGGGGTTTCATGTACTCAAGGGAACTGCACACAATATCTTCTTATCCTCAAATCAAGACAATCTTCTTATCAGAGTCCCTTTTTCAGGACCTAACAATCCCCCTTCCATCCTCCTCAGTATTTTGCTTTTAATGACCACCTCCCTCAAACAGAGTTCTGCCCCTTTAGAGCCCCTCCCCCTTTTTTACACTTTCCCCCTAATTCTTCTGTTTTCCCTTCTATTAGTCTTTCCCTTTCTTTTCCATCTTTCCCTCCTAATTCTCTATAAGGTTAGACAAGTTTCTCTGTGATACAACTATGTCTGATATTCTCTCTTAGAGCCAAATCTGATGAGAGTAAGATTTACCCAGTGCTCATCCCTCTTCCTTCTTTCCCTCAATTATAAATAGGTTTTCTCTGCCTCTTCATGAGATGTAATTTTCCTTATTTTACCTTCTTTTCTCTCTTCTTCTGGTATGATCTCCTTTCCACTCTAGTTTCTCTTTTCATTTTAACATAATAAAATCAAATTATTCCCACATTCTCTAAGTATACCCACAACAGAAATATAGTTCTCAAGAATTTTTTTCCTTTTTTTTATGCTTCTCTTGAGTTCTGTGTTTAGAGGCCAAATTTTTTGTTCAGTTCTGGTCTTTTCATTAGAAATAGGTGAAATTCACCTGTATCATTGAATGTTCATCTTCTTCCCTGAAAGATAATGCTCATTTTAGCTGGATAGCTTATTCTTGGCTATAATCCCAGTTCCTTTGCTTTTCAGAATATCAGATTCCAGGCCCCTCGATTCTTTAAGGTAAAAGCTGCTGGGTTCTGAATAATCCTAATTGTGGCTCCTTGGTTTTTAAATTGTTTCTTTCTGACTGCTTGCAACATCTTTTCCTTGGTATGATAGTTTTAAAATTTAGCCATGATATTCCTTGGGGACTTAATTTTGGGGTCTCTTTCAGGAGGTAATCAGTGGATTCTTTGGATGGCTATTTTACCTTTTGATTCTAAAATATCAAGGCAGTTTTCTTTTATGATTTCTTGTAAGATAATATCTAGGTTCTTTTTTTTCATCATGGCTTTCAGGAAGCCGAATAATCCTTAGATTGTCACTCCTAGATCTGTTTTCCAGGTCAGTTGTTTTTTCCTGAGATATTTCATATTTTCTTCTATTTTTTCACTTTTTTGTTTTTGTTTGTCTGATTCTTCTTTTTTTTGGGGGGGGGCTGAGGCAATTGGGGTTAAGTGACTTGCCCAGGGTCACACAGCTAGGAAGTGTTAAGTGTCTGAGATCAGATTTGAACTCAGGTCCTCTTGACTTCAGGGCTGATGCTCTACCTATTGAGCCACCTAGCTGCCCCTTGTTTTACTGATTCTTGAAGTCTTATTGATTCATTCACTTCAATTTGTTCAATTCTGATTTTTAGTGTATTTTTTTTCAGTTACCTTTTTTAGCTCCTTTTGCAATTGGCAATTAATTTTTTTTATTGCATCCTTTTTCTATTTTTCCATTACTTCTTGCACTGATCTCATTTCATTTCCCCATTTTTTTCTAACTCTTTTTTAAGATTCTTTATACAATCTTGTCTCATGTCTCTCTTTGGGGCTTCTTTTGGAGTTGCTTTACCTTTAGGAACCTCAGGAGTTGAGGTCTGTTCTCTCTCTCCATAAAAGCTGTGTATAATGAGAGTTCTTTTGTGCTTTTTATTAATTTTTTAAGGCTTGAGGTCTGTTCAATGCAAAGGAGCAACAGATGCTTTATTTTGCTCTGGGGCAGTTCTGCTGATTGATTTCCAGTGCTGGGTAATGGGGGCTAGGTCCAGTGTTCATCTGGGCTCAGTGATTTACAATTTGTATTTTACAAAAGGCAAATCTGCCAAACCACCTGCTTGCAACCGGGACAGAGTGGACTAAGAGGCTCACAGAAGATTCCCAGGTGCATGGAAGATATAATGCTCTGACTCTCTGCTCTAGCTCCCACCCCTGGTCTCCCTATGCTGCAGTCTGGATTTGGCAGACTGTCCCCCTGCCTGATTGAAACAGACCTATTTTGAAATTCTTTCAAGGTATCTTCTTCTAGAAATGTGTTATACTCCAAATATTTGTGGATTCTTTGACTTCAAACCAGTTTAGAGACTTAATCCGCTATTGGTTTGAGAGAAGGTTAGAGGATTACAGAGAGTCATGTCTTCGCTCCGCCATCTTGGCTCAACCCTCTGGAAGTCCCAGGTTTTGTTTTAATTGACCATATAGTAGATTGTTTCATTAGGTAAGGCAATTGCCTATCAGTATTATTCAGTTGTTTTCAGTCATGTCAGTCTCCTCATGGCTACATTTGGAGTTTTCTTGTCAAAGATATTTAAGTGGTTTGCCATTTCCTTCTCCTGGTGAGATGAGGAAAGTGAGGCAAACTGGGTGAAGTAACTTGCCCAGGGTCATACAGCCAATAAGTATCTGAATCCAGAACTCATGAGGATGAGTCTTCCTGACTTCAGGCATGGCACTCTATCTATTGTGCCACCTATTTGCCTCTTTATCAATGGACTTTTAAAATTGTAGTTTGGGTGACTGCTTAGAATATCAAGGTGAGGAGTATGGATGGAGTTCCTTTTCAGAAACAGGTTAGAGTAGGTTAAAAATTTTCTTCCAAATCTGAGGAACCAGGTCCTATAGTACCTGTATCCCATTCATTCTACATATGCTTATGGGATTAGTTATAACATCTGTTGTGAACAACATATTTCAATCAACAAGCAGTTATTCAGTGCTTGCTATATACCAGATGATGGGAATACAAGTATAAAAATCAAATTGTCCTTGTCCTCAAGAACCTTATATTCTGTATGATGGAGACATGTACACCATAAGAAAATACAAAATATGAAAAAAAGTAATTTCAGAGGGACAGCAATAATCTTCTAATAAAATATACATGAGCTGAGGCTTGAAGAAAACTGGAAGCTAGATATTCCAAGGGAGTGCATTACAGGCATGAGGGAAAGATTATATAAAGTCACAAAAGTTATGGCTAGAATGTCACATACAAATAACAGTAAGTAGGCCTTGAAAAAAGACCATTAACAATATCTATAATAATTATGATAGCCAAAATTTATATAGTACTTACTATGTACAGGCACCATACTAAGGGATTTACAATTATTGACTCATTTGATCCTCATAACAATCCTGGGAGGTAGGTGCTATTATTATTCACATTTTTCATTTAACAAAACTGTGGCAAACAGAAGTGACATGCCCATGGTCACATAGCTATTAAGTCTGAGGACATATTTGAACTCAGGTCTTTCTTACTCCAGGTTCAGCACTCCACCCACAGTGCCATTTAGGTGGTCCTAAATAGTAATCATTTCATTACTGAACAGCAATGGTATAACATTAAAAAGAGCACTAGATTCGGAGTCAGGAGACATTATTTTAAATTCAAGCTCCAACACTTATTCCCTGGGTAATCAGGGACTGGTGAATGAATCTCTCAATTCTCAGTTTCCTCTTCTGTCAAATGTGGGTAATCCTCATTTTGCTTCTCTCACAGGGCAGGAACATTAAACATTAAAGTGTTATAGAAACATGAGGTATTTTAAAAACTGACAAAGTATTTGCCAGTGCCTTTAGCATATTATCTTTTTTTCTTATTAAAAAGGTACTGTTTGTGAATTAAAAGAGCTTCTCAGTTGCTAAAGTAAAAAGTGTAGCTGGCACCCAACTTCCTCCTTCTTTTATTTCTAGAACATTTCAGCTTTGAATGTGCATCTCCCACAGCCACCCTCCCTCTCCTCACCCAGATAGTCTTGTATTTATTGCCTCAGAAGTTCAGTCCATGTAGCATAATGTACACCTACTGCATGGTATTTCTAGGACCTTTCTCAGGAAGTCACGGATTTCCGCTGCAAACTAATGAGTATTTGCCAGACACAAAGCCTCCAATTGAGTTTATCAAGTAATTTATTAGGTCCCTGCTGTATCAAGCACTTACAGTGCTTGCTCCAAACAGTCTAATTAAAAACTTCCCTACCATGTTCAATTTCATTTGCTTTTGGAAAAAAAAATTACAATATCTCTGGAGTCATTTTTCACAGGAAGGAAATTCAAAAGATCTCTAGAAAAAATTCTGGGAGACTTCCATTGCCAGAATAGATACAAAGTCAGCATCCTGTGATGTTTAGGTATTTGATGTCAAAATATATTTCATTTATTCATAATAAAACCATTTTTTCCTGAATCTAATATGATGGAGTTTTTTCCCTCTGAGTTTAGCTGCTATAAAGATAAGGTCATTGTCACCAGTCCTAACTAAGAACTGAAAATGATATTTCAAATAGGTTTTACCTTGATGCTATAAGTAGCATTGGTAAAAAGATTGGTTTCCTCTGCATTCTCTGGTCTCTCAAGTCTTCTATCCATCCTTCACACAGCTGCAAAAATAATCTCCCTGGTGAGTAGATATGGTTACAGAATCACAGGATCTCAGAGTTGGAAGCAACCTGAAAGGCATTTCAGTCTGTGACCTGCACAAAAAAAGCTCTTTACAACCCATTCCAGTTTGGGACAGTGTTAATGTTTAGGATATTTCACCTTATATCAAGTCTATCTTTGTCTCTTTTCATCTTCTATTGTCACTCCTCTGTTCAAAAATTTTCAGTGGCACTAAATCCATATACCAAAAAGATCATAAAAGAGAGAAAAGGACCACCTGTGCAAAAATGTTTGTAGCAACTGTTTTTGTGGTGGCAAGAAAGTGGAAATTGGATGAATATCCAACAATTAGGGAATAAGTTTTGGGATATGAATGTAATGGAATATTATTATTCTATAAGAAATGATGAGCAGGCTGATTTCAGAAAAGCCTGGAAAGACTTGCATGAACTAATGCTGAGTGAAGTGAGCAAAACCAGGAGAACATTGTACACAGCAACATCAAGATTGTGTGATGATAACTATGATAGACTTACCTCTTCTCAGCAATAAAGTGATCTAAGAAAATTCCAATAGATTTAAGTTGGAAAATGCTATTTACACCCAGAGAAATAACTATGGAGACTGAATGCAGATAGTAGTATACTATTTTCACCTTTTTTGTTTGTTTATGTTCTTGTGTTTTTTTCCTTTTTGTTTTGATTTTTCTAGATGTTTCTAGAACATAACTAATTTGGAAATAGGTTTTTAAAAAATCTTCAGTGGCTTTCATTTCCTACCTAATAAAGTTCAAGTTTCTTAGTTTAGTATTCCTGTAAATCCACAGTATGGATCTAATCTATCATTTTAGTCTTGGCTGATATTACTTTCTTTCATGGGATAAATTAGAAGGATCCATAAGCTTCATCACACTGATAAAGGAACTTGTGATACAAAAAAGTTAAGGATCTCTGTAAGAAATACTTACAAGAGAACAATTTATTGTCTGAGAATCAAAAAATGTGTACAAAGTACCATGAAGAACAACTTGTTATTTATTTTGTACTTATTGAATAAGCTTACCCCCAAAGCCATAATTTATATATTGTCTTTGTTGATTACAGCAAAGACTTAGATCCAGTTCTACACTCATGGCTTATTTGCATACTGAGAAGTATATAAAATAGATCCAAATATAAAGTAGTTGATGTTCTCATGGAAAATCATTCTCTTAATTGTCTCATATTTATAAGAATTCAAGCCATTCTCCAATTGATAAATGGTCAAAGGATATGAACAGACAATTTTCAGATGATGAAATTAAAACTATTTATAATCATATGAAAAGGTGCTCCAAATCACTACTGATCAGAGAAATGCAAATTAAGACAACTCTAAAGTACCATGACACACCTGTCAGATTGGCTAAAATGACAGGAAAAGATAATGACGAATTTTGGCGGGGATGTGGGAAAACTGGGACACTGATACATTGTTGGTGGAACTGTGAATGGAACCAACCATTCTGGAGAGCAATTTGGAACTATGCTCAAAAAGCTATCAAACAGTGCATACCCTTTGACCCAGCAGTGTTTCTATTGGGCTTATATCCCAAAGAAATCATAAAATAAGGAAAGGGACCCACATGTGCAAGAATGTTTGTGGCAGCACTTTTTGTAGCGGCTAGAAACTGGAAACTGAATGGATGCTCTTCAATTGGAGAGTGGCTGAACAAATTATGGTATATGAATGCTATGGAATATTATTGTTCTGTGAGAAACGACCAGCAGGACGATTTCAGAGAGGCCTGGAGAGACTTGCATGAACTGATGCTGAGTGAGATGAGCAGAACCAGGAGATCATTATATATGGCAACAACAATACTATATGAGGATCAGTTCTGATGGACATGGCTCTCTTCAACAATGAAATGTCTCAAACCAGTTCCAATTGTTCGGTGAAGAGAGCCATATACATCCAGAGAGAGGGATATGAAATATGGACCACAAAGTTACATTTTCATGTTCTCTATTGATGTTTGCTTGCATTGTATTTCCTTTATCGGATTATTCTTTCTTGTAGATGCGATTTCTCCTGCACAAAAAATGATATGTGGAAATAACTATACATATATTCGATTTCTTAAGTATTCTAACATAATTAACATGTAGTGGATATCCTGCCATCTAGGGGAGGGGTGGGAAGTAGGGGGGGGAAATTTGTAATGGAAAGCTTTGTAAGGGTTAATGTTGAGGAATTACCCACACATATGTTTTGCAAATAAAAGTATTAATAAAAAAGAAAAAAAATTATACTTATATCGTGAACCCACAACCTGAACCAAATTTTCTTGATATTAGATACTTAAGTGATATGTTCATCTAATTTAAATTTTTTAAAAAATCCTAAAGTAATCCATTTGAAAAATTAAACACATGAAAAACTAAAAAAAAGGGAAATCATTCTCTTTTTAAAGTGTGTCACCAAGAAAGTTATAGTAAGAATAATTCATATAAAATATGATATTTTTCAGAATTATGGTTTATTCCATTATGGTTTTTTTCTAGTCTAAACCAATTATTATCTCCTAAATGTTATAAAACTAAGTATGGCATCCAATTTAAAGAATTTGAACTAAAACATATGAATCACTTAAAGAAGTGATTTTCTAAGAGGAGGAGAAAAAGGTGTACAAGGGGAAATCTAAGTGATATAAAAGCAAAACAGATTAAAATACATTGAAATATCATTCTATATACATATACGCATACATGTATATATATGTATATATGTATATCATCAATCCATACAGCTGTACCAAAAAATTAAACATATTTTCATGAAATCTTTAATTATATCAAAATGTCATTTGAAATCAATAAGTATAAAATTCTCAACATACACCAAGTAAAGACAGAAACTGAAAGCTTCAAGTTTGAATCAATTGGTCACATTAAACCAAGAGATGAAGACAAGCCATACTAATCCTTTAGTCTACTGTCATGTACGATATATAGATCTTAAAGATATCAAAGAGATATCTATTGCTGAATATGAGGACATATTGGAATTCTGAGCGAAACTGAAGAAGAATATCTTTAAAGCCCTTTTATATACTTAGTTGTTTTTTGACAGAAAACATATATCTTTAACACTAGTATCCTCCCGGTGATTGATTTGGCTATGAATCATTAAGCACAATTATGTTTAAAGAATCAAAATTTCTTTTTTTTGTATTACTATCATGTTTTATGCTACAAAGCATTATATCATTTGTGTATATATATAAGTATATATGTATATGTGCATGCACGTACACATATATATATTTTTTATATAAAGCTTTTTATTTACAAAACATATGAGTGATTTTTCAACATTGACCTTCACAAAAACTTTTTTTTTCCCAAGCTTTTCCCCTCCTTCCCCCCACCCCTAGATGACAGGTAATCTAATACATGCTAAATAGGATAAATTATATGACAAATACAATACATGTATACATATCTATACAGTTATCTTACTGCACAAGAAACATCAGATCTAGAAAGAGAGAAGAAGAAAAAACAACCTAAGAAGGAAAACAAAATGCATGGAAATATTCACAGAAAGCGTTAAAATGCTGTGTTGTGGTTCACTCTCAGTTCCCACAGGCCTCTCTCTGGATGTATATGACTATCTTCATCGCAGAACAACTGGTTTGAATCACATCATTGCTGAAGAGAACCATGTCCATCAAAATTGATCATAGTATAGTCCTGTTGCTGTGGATAATGTTCTCCTGGTTCTGCTGACTTCACTCAGCATCAGTTCATGCAAGTCTCTCCAGGCCTCTCTGAAATCCTCCTGTTGGTCGTTTCTTACAGAACAATAATATTCCATAACATTCATATACCATAATTTATTCAGCCATTCTCCAATTGGTGGGCATCCTTTCAATTTCCAGTTTCTTGCCACTACAAAAAGGGCTGCCACAAACATTTTTGCACATGTGGGTCCCTTTCCCTCCTTTAAAATCTCTTTGGGATATAGGCCCAGTAGAAACACTGCTGGGTCAAATGGTATGCACAGTTTGATAATTTTTTGAGCATAGTTCCAAATTGCTCTCCAGAATGGTTGGATCCATTCACAGTTCCACCAACAATGTATCAATGTCCCAGTTTTCCCACATCCCCTCCAACAGTTATCATTATCATTTCCTGTCATTTTAGCAAATCTGACAGGTGTGTAGTGGTATCTCAGAGTTGTCTTGATTTGCATTTCTCTGATCAATAGTGACTTGGAGCACCTTTTCATGTGACCAGAAATAGTTTCAATTTCTTCATCTGAAAATTGTCTGTTCATATCTTTTGACCATTTATCAATTGGAGAATGGATTGAATTCTTATATATTTGAGTCAATTCTCTATATATTTTAGAAATGAGGCCTTTATCAGAACCTTTGGATGTAAAAATATTTTCCCAGTTTACTGCTACCCTTCTAATCTTGTCTGCATTCATTTTGTTTGTACAAAAACTTTTTAACTTGATATAGTCAAACTTATCTATGTTGTGATTAATGATGACCTCTAGTTCTTCTTTGGTCACAAATTCCTTCCCCCTCCACAGGTCTGAGAGATAAACCATCCTACATTATTCTAATTTGTTTATAATATCATTCTTTATGCCTAGATCAAGAATCCATTTTGACCTTATCTTGGTACATGGTGTTAGATGTGGGTCAATGCCTAATTTCTTCCATACTAATTTCCAATTATCCCAGCAGTTTTTGTCAAATAGTGAGTTTTTATCCCAAAAACTGGGGTCTTTAGGTTTATCAAACACTAGATTACTATTGTCATTGAGTATTTTGTCCTGGGAACCTAACCTAAGGAATCAAAATTTCTGATGACTCAAAAAATAGTGAGATGCCTGATGAGCGTAAATAGGATGAACCATATTACTAATAACTACTTGTGTGCAAGAAATATTATAAATGATAAACATCCAGAACATGTGCAATTACAAAAGAAGGTTAGAGAGATACACAGATAGAGATTCAGAAAGAGACAGACAGTGATAGAGACAGACAGAGAAGAATACAGATGGACAACTAGAATGCTGTTGGTCCCAAAGAACGCTAAAATTCTTATGTGGGGGGATTCTGGGAAGATGGCAGGATAGGTTGGTAAGTTTCAAGCTCTCCAGATTTCTCCCACAAATAGAACAAATTTGCACATGAGAGCCAACATAAACTAATGAAAAATCAAGAAGACTTGGGGCAGAACAGGAATCTTCCAAATACAACCTGAGAAAATTAGAAGAAAGACCCATGACCAGGGATTAACCTCTGGGCTATAGCTATAGAAATACCATGTGGGATTAACTGGGTAAAACTGGAGCCTCAGCAGGAACCACGGAAACTTTTAGCTCCTGGACTATTTGTAGAATTAGTGTTTGAGTCCTGAAAGACTGAGGAAGCCTAACATAATTAGGAACACCAGGCACAGTGCACTGCAGGGACATGGCCCTGGGTGAGAAGGAGCCACTACAATCGAGAGTGCAGAGGCAGCGGGGCAGGGATGCTGCTGGTTGCATTCCTAGAAGTTTGGGATTCCAGGTCAGAGGGGAGAGCGAAGGTGAAGACAGAGGCACCATCCACCCCCCACACCAGGATTAGAGGTGCTTACACTAATACCTCTTATTAAAAAGGGGTGATATACTAACACAAATAGCTATAATACACAATCTGACATAATAGGTGTGTTAAAAGATTGCAAAACAAAGGGCTTTTATTAGGCTTCTGCTATGTGCTATCTGAGCTCTGGCGCAAAAAAACATTTATTAGACAATTTCTACATTATAAGCACTGAGATAAGTGCTAAGGATACAAATAAGAAAGACAGTCCCTGCCATCAAAGAACTTATTTTTTTTCTTTTTAAATTTTTTTCTTTTGTTCTGGTTATACAAGCACATTAATTTTTTTAAATACACATTTCTTTATGAATCATGTAGGTGAGAGGAATCAAAAAAAGGGAAAACAACGAGAGATAAAAAAAACAGAAGAAAAAGAAAAAAGTGAATATAGCATGATTGGTCATCAAGGAACTTGTAATCTTTTTTTAAATTTTTAAAAAGTTTTTTTTTATTTTCAAAACATATGCACAGTTTTCAACATTCACCCTTACAAAACCTTGTGTCCCAATTTTTTTCTCCCTCCCTTCCTTCCAGCTCCTCCCCTAGATGGCAAGTAATCAATAAATACATAAACATGTGCAATTCTCCTATACATTTTTGCACAATTATCATGCTGCATAAAAACATCAGATCAAAAAGGGAAAAAATGAGAAAGAAAACAAAATACAAGCAAACAACAACAAAAGAGTTAAAATACTATGTTGTAATCCACACTCAGTCCCACAGTCCTCTCTCTGAGTGCAGATGACTTTCTCTCCATTACAGAAACATTGGAACTGGCCTGAATCACTTTGCTGCTGAAAAGAGCCACATCCATCAGAATTGATCATGGCATAATCTTGCAGTTGCTATGCACACTGTTCTCTTGGTTGTATTCACTTCACTTAAGTAAATATCTCCAGGCTTCTCTAAAATCATCCTGCTGATCATTTCTTATAGAACAATAATATTCAATTACATTCATATACCACATCTTATTCAGCCATTTCCCAGCTGATGAGCATCCACTCAGTTTCCAGTTCCTTGCCACTACAAAAAGGGTTACTACAAACATTTTTGTGCATATGAATTCTTTTCCCTTTTTTATAATTTCTTTGAAATACAGGTCCAATAGAGACATTGCTGGATCAAAGGAGATGCAGTTTGATAATCTTTTGGGAATAGTTCCATATTGTTCTCCAGAATGGTTGGGATCAGTTTATAACTTATCAGTGCCTAGTTTTCCCATATCCCCTCCAACATTAGTCATTATCTTTCCCCTTTTATCTTAGCCAATCTGAGAGGTTCGTAGTGGTACCTCAGAACATTTTTTCATATGACTAGAAATGGTTTTAATTTCTTCATCTGAAAATTGTCTATTCATATCCTTTGACCATTTATCAGTTGGAGAGTGGCTTGTATTCTTATAAATTTGAGTCAATTCTTTCTATATATTTTAGAAGTCAGGCCTTTGTCAGAACCCTTGGATATAAACATTTTTCCCAGTTTACAGCTTCCCTTCTAATCTTGTCTGCATTGGTTTTGTCTGTACAAAAACTTTTAAACTTAATATAATCAGAATTATCCATTTTGTTCTCTAGTTCTTCTTTGGCCACAAATTCCTTCCTTCTCCACAGATCTGAGTAGACTATCCTTTGTTCTTTGAATTGGCTTTTTAGAGCACTTTTTATGTCTAAATCATTAACCCATCTTGACCTTATCTTGTTATAGGGTGTTAGATGTGGATCAATGCCTAGTTTTTGCCATACTAATTTCCAAATTTCCCAGCAATTTTTGTCAAATAGTGAGTTCTTATCCCAGAATCTGGGGTCTTTGGATTTATTAAACTCTACTAGATTACTTATAGTCATTGACTATTAGGTCTTGTGAACTTAACCTATTCCATTGATTGACTACTCTATTTCTTAGCCAGAATCAAATGGTTTTGATGACTGCTACTTTATATTATAGTTTTTGGTCTGGTGCAGGTAGGCTACCTTCATTTGCATTTTTTTCATTAATTCTTTTGAAATTCTTGACCTTTTATTCTTCATAGATGAACTTTGTTATTATTTTTCTCTAGCTCTATAAAGTAATTTCTTGGGAATTTGATTAGTATGGCACTGAATAAGTAGATTAATTTAGATAGAATTGCAGTTTTTGTTACATTAGCTTGGCCTACCCATGAACACGATATTCTTCCAATTGTTTTTTGTGAAAAGTGTTTTGTAATTGTGTTCAAAGAGAGGAACTTATAACCTAATGTGAGAAGACAATATACAAAAAAAGCAAAAAATGTAGGGGGTTGGATATGGTTTACACCATAGGGAACATGGTGTAAATAGTCTCAAAATCAACCAGAGATGGAAATGAAGTTAAGCTGGAAAGTTCTGAGCACTCTGAAAAGGAGGAAGGACTTTAAGAGGAATTTTTGGCTTTGTCCTCCAATTTTTCAATCAGAGGGGATGGGCAGCTGAGGGTCGTGAGATCATGTTGGGTATTAAAATTGGATCAGTCTACATTACAATGAGATTTCAGATAATAAGTTTATCCTAGGGGAGCCATGGTATTACTGAAACTGAAACCAAACAGAACAGCTGATGGAAAATGAAGAGTTAGGTTAAGGATGTTATCTACTTAATTGAGTTAATGAAGGATTCCAGTAGGAGTCAACCTTTGAATTGAAATGCCAATGAGATTCTTGTCAGGTAAAATGCCTATCAAGATGTTTTGTAAGTAGTTGTAATTGTAGAACCAGAACTGATAAGAGAAGTCTGGACTGGAGAGATAGATTTGGGAGTCATCTGCTTAGAAGTAGTAGTTGAAAACATTTGAGCAGGAGCAGCTAGAAGACAGCATTAGCCCTGAAGTCAGGAGGACCTGAGTTCAAATCTGACCTCAGATACTTAATTCTTCCTAGTTGTGTGACCTTAAGCAAATCGCTTAACCCTAATTGCCTCAGCAAAACCAAACAAACAAAAAATATAAGCAGATGAAGATAGAACAGATAATTATGAAAGAAAGTTAAAGATAGACTCGAGGAACATTCATAATGAGAAGTCAAAAAAGAGAATTTGGAGTCAATGAAGCAGATGGAAAAGGAAGGTAGAGAGATAGGAGGAAAACCAGAAAGTATATTCAAGAACAGTCAATAGCATTAAAGTGTGCAAAGAGAACAAAGATGATGATGTTGAATAGTATTTGATTTTTAGGATTACTTTTATAATTTTTGCAAAAAAAAAGTAGTGTGGTAGAAATGAAAGCTATAATGTCCAAGGTTGAGAAAAGATAATGATTACAGGGATGCATGGATTCAGACAACTCTTTCAAGAAATTTACTTTTGGTAAGGGGAAACATAAGGAGCTAGAAGGATCAAGGGAAGGTGCTTTAAAAAAAAGAATTAAGAAGCCTTGTAAACATTTGTAAGCAATGCAATTCAGCAAGCATTTATTAAATGCAGCACTTAATCAGGTCCCTGGAACAGCTTTATTGCCTTCTAAGAAAAATTAATTCCTATTGTTGGGAAATGGGAGGACTCTTTTCATATCACAATAACTGTGAGACAGATATTAAAGTCACTGAAAAACATGGGCATAGTGAAATGGGTTAAATTATGGGTGAACCAGATTGCAGTAAAACTGGAGAAGACCTCACAGGAGTGATTAGAATATGGATGGGAATTTCAAGAGGAAGTAATTGTTCCTAAAGGCATGTGTCTAGATAACTAGGATAGGGAGGCCACATAATATAATGCAAAATGTAGTGATTTGACATGATAAATCTACCTTAGAATTCCAACTCAGATTTGGAATGTTAGTTAATTTGGATGTGATCTATACAAGGTTTCTTCCCTAAGTGTTCTTTGCTCCTTTATTGAGGAATCTGGGCTTTTATGTTCTAAAGCAAGAGAGTCAAGATAGACTTCCTATAAGAGGTTACTTTCCCAAGTGTCCTTTTAAAAAGATAAATGACCCTATGGGAAATGTTTTATGAGACAGTGAGATTTTTAATAGGTCATTGTTGCTTGTCAGAAGCCTGCCATGATTTCCCAAGCTGCTTTAGAGTTAGTGATATGTTTTCATTAACTAGGACTTTAAGACCCTGTGATTCTGCTTGATCACTTGTACAGGTCAGAAACACAATAGTGTTTATCACATTTGAAAGGATTAGTACTTTTTAGGATTCTAAATGTCTTAGAATCATAATCTTAATATTCTACATAGTATCATGAAAAGAACTTTAAAATGATATCTGCTTATATTATTGGATGTCAATATTGTGTCTGTCTGTGTTTGTGAAAGCAACTTCTATTAAGCAAAAAAAGGTTGTATGCTTGGAACTAGATATCTACTAAAAGAATAGTTTTCTGTTAAAAAAAATAAAGAGTTTCTCTTTAATCTCCAAAGCCTATGCTCATACCCTAATGATTTTAATGACCACACTTGGCTAAAAATATAGAGGATAGAGTTTTACTCCCTAAACTTGAGGAACAAGTCATAGAGACCCTATATGGTGAAGATATGGAAAGTGACTATGCCATGTCAGAAGCCTAAAATGAGACAATAAGGAACCTTCTTTCTTTTTTTCCTTAAAGAGTAAAATATAGGTTGGATGCCCCATTTTCTTCTCTAGCCATATGCAGATCAGTGTATAGGAGGAAGAATGAAATTCAGTCCTTACTACTTTTTTTTGTGCTTTTGCCCTTCTTTATCTTTCTCCCACTTCTCTGTCTTTTCTTGGGAAGCAGACTGGTGCAAAGTGTGTTCCCTCTCTCCTTTTCTCTCAGAGTAAGTAGGTCCCACAAAGCTCTTTCTACCACGTGGCATAAAGCTCCCAAGTCTGACATCTGTGTGTCTGGATTACAATGCAGTAAAATTCCAGCCTAGATTTTCTGCATGAGTGTAACTAAGACTGGATTCCTAGGTTATCACAAATAAAAAATAGATTTCCCCATTTTGAGAAGAAATTCTAATAGAATTACTTGTTTGTTAAAGTTTAAAAATTTTCCAAATAGTGTATATCACACTTTAATCCTGTGGGTTCCATAAATAGATTTTTTTCAAAGATACCTTTATATAACTACAGTTTTAGGGTATGAAGATAAACTAAAATATCCTATATAAAAAATTAGCAGACAGAGCCAAGATATTAAAGGCAAGAACTCACTGGAGTCCTCCCTTACACCCCTCTAAATACTTTTAAATAATGACTAAATAAATTTTTGAGCATTAGAACCTACAAAAAGACAGTATGAAACAATTTTCCAACCCAGGAAAAACTGGAAGATTGGAAGGAAAGGTTTGTTGCACCAAGGTGAGAGTGGATTATAATCTGGCACAGTTTGTGCTAGTGCAGCTCCAATCCAAGCAAACCAGGAACAGGCCTTGGAAGACTGAATCAATGACAGCAATAATGTTTTCAGCTCTCTCAGCCCATAGATGTCCAAGACAACTTAAATACTGAGCAGGAAAGGTTTGTTGCATCTGGGTGAGAGTGAAGCACAGTTCAACACAAGCTATGTCAGCCCCAGCAAACCAGGAACAGTCTTGGGAGTCATTAAATCATCATCATCAGTAGCAGCAGTGGCAGCCTCTGGAGCCCTCAATCTATAAATGGTAAAGGGGTCAAACAACTGGTCAGAAGGAAATTATAGGGGTCTCTTTAATAGCACTCAGGCAGTTCAATGTTGCTTTGCCCATACCTGGATCCTGGTCATAGATCTGGGTGGCAAGAAGAAGCACTAGCACACCAGACCTTGTGACCACAGAAAAATCACAGTCCTGGAGAAGAAAAGAATGCTTGTGGTTGTTCACTAACCGGAGCACAGGTCAAGGAAGAGTAAATACATCTTTCCTTTAATCCTTTTCCTTTAATACCACCTTGGAAGAACCAAAAAGTTACAGGTCCTTAGCAATATCTCTGAAAACAGCTGCACCAAAGCCCTGAAGTTTGTGCCAATGTATCCTCCACCTTGGAAGAAAAGCCCAATTTAAAAAAAATTTTAAAGAAGACCCCTATTTTAAGAGAAGATCAAATAGAAACACACTCAGAAGATAACAAAGGCAAAGTTCCCACATGAAAGCCTCTAAGAAAGATAAGAATTAATCTCAAGCCATGGAAGAGCTCAAAAGGGATTTTGAAAATCAAGTAAGAGACATAGAGGAAAAATGGGAAGAGAAATGGAAGTGATGCAAGAAAATTACCAAAAACAAGTCAACAGTTTAATTAAAGAGTCACAAAAAATACTGAAGAAAATAACACCCAAAAACAGACTAGGTCAAATAGTTAAAGGAAGTATAAAAAGCTAATGAGGAAAAAATGTTTTAAAAAGCAGAATTGGGGAAATGGGGGAAAATCCACTGCAAAAAACTACTTTAAAAGTAGAATTAGACAAATGGAAAAGGAGATACAAAAGTTCAGTGAAGAAAATAATTCCTCAAAAATTAGAATTGAACAAATGGAAGCTAATGCATTTATGAGAAAACAGGAATCAAAAGAATGAAAATATAGAAGATTATGTAAAATATCTCATTGGAAAAACAACTGACCTGGAAAATAAGTCCAGGAGGGATACTTTAAAAAGTATTAGTCTACCTGAAGCCAAGATGAAAAAAAAAAAGCTAAGACACAATCTTTTTTTTTTTATTAAAGCTTTTTATTTGTATAACATATATATGGGTAGTTCCCCAACATTGATCTTTACAAAGCTTTCCATTACAAATTTTACCCCCAGTCCCCTCCCCTCCCCTAGATGGCAGGAAGTCCACTACATGTTAATAACGTTGAAATGCTTGAGAAGTTATGCAAGAAAAATCCTATCTACAAGAAAAAAAAAAAAGAATCAGAGAAAGGCAACACAATGCAGGCAAATGTCAATAGAGATCATATAAATGTTACTTTGTGGTCCATATTTCATTTCCCTCTCTCTGGGTGTATATGGTTTTCTTCAGTGAACAATTGGAACTGGTTTGAGACAA
>JAJPUD010001102.1:371508-416802 GCA_023553655.1 Myrmecobius fasciatus
AAAAAAAAAAAAAAAAAAAAAGAAATGAGGCCTTCATCAGAGAAACTTGCTTCAAAATTCTTTTCATAATTACTATTACTGTGTTTTCCTCCTGTTTATTATATCCTCTTTCCTTTCACCCTGACCTCCCCAAATGTTTTGTTACTGACCACCCTTTCCCCCAATATGCCTACTATTCTATAACTCTCTTTTGCCTGGATCCCCTTCCCCTCTTGCTTTCCTGCAGGAAAAGATAGATTTCTCTACCTATATTGAATGTGTATGTTATTTCCTCTTTTAGCCAATTCTGATGAGAGTAAAGTTCACCCACTCTTCCTCTTCCCCTCCATTGTAAAAGCTTTTTCTTGACTCTTTTATGGCAAATAATTTACACCATTTCACCTCTCTCTTTCCCATTCTTTCAGAATATTCCTCTCTCACTGCTTAATTTCATCTTTTAGATATTATCCCTTTATATTCAACTCACATCTGTTCCCTCTATCTTTATGTACTCCTTCTAACAGCTAGAATGATGAGAAAATTCTGGTTACAAGTATCATTTTCCCATGTAGTAATGTAAAAGATAAACCTTATTAAGTCCCTTATGATATCCCTTTTCTCATTACTTCCTTATGTTTTTCCTTAGTCCAGATTTTCTATTCAACTCTGGTCTTTTCATCATGAATGCTTGAAAGTCTTTTATTTCACCAAATATTCACCTTTTCCCCTAAAGAATTATACTCAATTTTGCTGGGTAGGTGATTCTTGGTTGTAATACTAGCTCTATTGCTCTCTGGAATATAATATTCCAAGTCCTCTTATCTGTTAATGTAGAAGCTGCTAAATCTTGTGTTATTCTGACTGTATCTCCACTTCTTGAATTGTTTCTTTCTGGATGCTTGCAATATTTTCTTCTTGTCCTGGGAGTTCCAGAATTTGGCCATAATATTCCTGGGATCTTGGATCTCTTTCAGGAGGTAATTGTTGGATTCTTTCCAGTTCTATTTTACCCTTGGTTCTAAAATACCAAGACAGTTTTCTTTGATAATTTTTTTTTTGCTGAGGCAATTGGGGTTGTGACTTGCTCAGGATCAGATAGCTAGGAAGTGTTAAGTGTCTGAGACCAGGTTTGAACTCAAGTCCTCCTGATTTCAGGATTGATGCTCTATCCACTGTGCCACCTAGCTGTCCCAATAATTTCTTGAAAGATGATGTCTATGCTCTTTTTTTGATCATGGTTTTCAGGTAATTTAAAAATTATTTCTCTTGGATCTATTTTCCAGGTCAATTATTTTTCCAATGAGATATTTCACAATAGTTTTCTATTTTTCCATTCTTTTTGGTTTTATTTGGTTGTTTCTTGATTTCTCATAAAATCATTAACTTCCATTTATTTAATTCTAATTTTCCAGGAATTATTTTCCTCAGTGATCTTTTATACCTCCTTTCCCATTTGGCCAATTTTGCTTTTTAAGGCATTTTTCTCTTCTTTGTTTTTTTTATTTCCTTTTGCCCAACTCAATTCTCTTCCCCCTGTATCTCTCTTACTTGATTTTCAAAATCCCTTTTGAGGTCTTCCATGGCCTGAGACCAATTCTTATTTTTCTTGGATGTTTTGGATGTAGGATCCTTGACTTTATTGCTTTCTTTTAAGTGTGTGTTTTGATCTTGGCACCACAGTAACTTTCTACAATCAGAATCTTTTTCTGTTGTCTTATTATTTTCTCAGCCTATTATTTTGCTTTTAACTCTTTATTAAAGTGTCTCTCCATTTCTAGAGTAAAGAGTGTACTATCCCAAGCTCTTTTCGTAGATTCTTGTAGGGACCTGATCACAAACACTCTTTTCTGCCCTGAAACTATGAGGAGCATCCCATCTCCACTGTGGCTGTAAGATCCAGTGTGTTAAAACAAAAGAGTTCTTCCTCAGTACAAATAAATAGACTTCCTGTGAGCTGAAGCCTCCAGAAACTGCCACTGCCACATCCTCCCATGCCCACTTCTGGTTCCCTGGCCCTCTCATCCTATTGACAAACTTTCCTGCTATCCTTCAAAGTCAAAGAAGACACCAAAGAAGGTGTATCTAGGTTGAGAGGTCTAGAAATTGCCAATTCTGCTGCTGATTCAGAGGCCCAACATTCATTCCTGCTTTGCTGGGGCCAGGGCTGGGGCTGTGCTGGTATGGCCTGCATACTGAATTCCTATCCTGTG
Organism: Myrmecobius fasciatus; assembly: GCA_023553655.1. Taxonomy (NCBI): domain Eukaryota; kingdom Metazoa; phylum Chordata; class Mammalia; order Dasyuromorphia; family Myrmecobiidae; genus Myrmecobius; species Myrmecobius fasciatus. Next base: position 373,698 of record JAJPUD010001102.1, read on the forward strand.
GCAGGAAAAGTGTCACAAATCTTTTCTGCTGACCTTCTAAGTTGTCTTTAGCTAAAAATGTTTTGCTCTGCCATTTTGTGTTTTGATGCTCTAAAATTTATTTAGAATCACCATTTAAAAGGAATTTGGAGTAGTTTGGGGCAGAGATTGGTGAGTCCTTACCTTTACTTCACCATCTCTAAGAACTCTTTTCTGGGGGCAAATAATTAAAAATTGAAGGGATGCCCATCAGTTGGAGATGGCTGAATAAATTGTAGAGTAATTATCATATTATACTATTATGCAATAGGAGATAATGGGCAAAATGCTCTAAGAAAACCTGGAAAGAGTTCCATAAGCTGATGCAAAATGAAATGTATTGTGTGCAAAGTAACCCTGATATTGAAAGAACTGCTCCATAATAAATAAAAATGGGGAAAAGACTAATGGGAAGGTAATTCAGTTTCCAGAAGCTTTCTCCTGCCAAGTCAATTAGCCAATAGCCATTTATTAAGCACTAAGTATGTGGTAGGTGCTGGAGGAGTTCCTTGCTATAAATTCTTCAATTTATAGCTGTCATTGATAAAATTGATTATATCCATTTCCACCCAGATCCAGAAACTAAGCCATTTTCCCTTACCAAACTGTGTGCTTATCCTTTGTCACAAGGTTGTTAATACAAAGCTGTATCTAAAAGGGATTTGAAGTTTACCATGATATGGAGCATTGGGCTTCTTCCTGATTTCAAAGAGTAAAACACCTAAAAATGAGAAGACATATGTGTTTGAGTTCTTCTATGTACTAGTGATGTGACCTTGAGCAGGCCACTTTAACTCTCTGGATCTCAGTTTCCTCATCTATAAAACCTTAGTGATATTACTAAGATTAAATTAGATAAATACTACTTATTTTACAGTGTTTTGTGAGGATCAAAATAATTTTTGTAAAGTTCTTTGTTATAAAAGATTATATAAATGTGAGTTATATTTTTCCTTTTCATATACTGGTAAAGAAGGATGGTATTCTCTTTCCTATTTTATAGCTTGAAATGAGAACCATGTTACATAATAAAATCAGCTGAATGACCAATAGATTTATCTAAATCTAAGAGTCACCAACTTTATACTTACCTTAATAAAACCTTCAGTAATGTAATTCCAAATCCCTTCTCCCTAGACTGACCCTCATTTAAAAAAGGAACAGTTTTAAAATGTGAGCTTTAATGATTTAACCATTGAAAGAAAGCACAGGATATAATCTCTGGGTAATAAAGAGTATCCTAAAACCTCCAATGAATTCATTTTGTAAAATCTTTTCTTCTTTAAAACTCTGAAACAATAAAGTAGTATGATTGAAATATGTTTTTACTTCTAACCCAACTAGTACTATTTTTGGTAAATACATGTGGACCTGGAGCTTTGGGTGAAAGTCTGAGAATAGTATAGCTAAGGTTACTCAAGCCATTTTGGCTAGTATTCTTAGAACATACCTGTAATGATACCTAATTGTTAGCATCAAGGTCCAAGAAAGCTACTAAACAATGTTGAGAAACAATTTAGGCCAGATCACTAGTAAAGCTTTAAGCTCATGCTGAATTTTTACAGGTATGTCTATGCAAGTTATTCCTGGATAGATTGGACTCTCGTTCTGCTCAGCGGGCCTCATGCCCTCAGGTGGCAAATGTTTGTTTTTAAACTATGGTTCCCATTGTGCTAGCTGATTCAGAACCACAGACAGCACCTAGATGTCAATAATGATTCATCCAGAACACTTTAAAATTCATTCCTCATACTATTTCCTTGGTTCTCAGGAGAGAAACAATCTTTTATTTTTTTAAAAAATTATACTATTTTTATTACTTACAATTCATGACTTTCCTTTTCTGCTTTTCCATTTCTACAAACCCTGCCATTTAAGTACTGTAACATTTGCTAAACTTTGCCCAGGTTCAGTTCCCAACAGGTACCTAAAAATTCCTACATTCCCTTTGTAGAAAGCAGCTTCTTTGTGATGGATCTAAGATTTTTGCCATTTTTTTGTATCTTCTTTTCTTTTTTGTCTCATTCTTGGCCAGATAATCCCAAATCAACACCTGCTAATGACTTACCTAGGTCTAACCTAATGATTTTCTCAATCAATTCTATTCATTTTAAAATTTTAAAAACAATTTCAAGCATTCATTGCATGATTGATTTGGTATTAGAAAGTCATCATTCTTTTCTTTGTCTTGTGAATATTTGAATTGTTTTTTTAGGCAATAACTTGCCCTTCCGGTATTTCAAGCCTGAGGCAGACTACAGGCTGCTCTGCCATGTATCACATCTCAAATGGCACCAACCATCTCAACACAGAGAATTTCATTAAAAATACTCTGCACCCAAGCAATAGTGAAGGAAATGAGTAAGTGGAGGAACAAGAAGATCTTTTCCTTCAGCCTCACAATTCCAAGGTAACAAAAAAATTATAGTAATAGCATCTCTGCTGTTTGCCTCAATTTCTTTACCTGTAAAAATGAGCTGCAGAAGGAAATGGCAAACTACTCTATTATCTTCCAAGAAAATCCCAATTGAGATCATAAGAGTTGAACATGATTGAAGAGGAATGAACAACTATACAAATATGTGTATGAAAAAACATGTATGTGTCCACATGTGCATAAATGTATATACACACACCCTTCTATGTGTATACATATGACATTTCTTTGAAATATTGAAGTTTTTTGATGAGTTTCTTGAAGAATCACACTTTCTTCAGTGTGTCTAGTTTGTACTTGGCTTTCAGTGAAAACACTGCCATCAGCTGCTGATGTTCTACACTGCTAAGACACTAATGAGAAGTACATATCCAGTTCACAAGACCATCCTCCAAATAGGGGATGAGAAGGAGACAGAAGCTTTTTTCCTTATAATCAACCAGTTGATCAACTAGCTTTAAATACCTACTATATGACAGACACAGTGCTTAGTTATTGTGTTACACACCTTTAAGTAATTTTCTTTTTGAGGAGCTTGACTGAACTAATAGACTGAGCAGATACTTCAATGCTTTGGTTTCTAATAATCTTACTATTATACATGAGCCCCACATAAGTACCACTGAATCCCTCTAACTAATTCCAACATACTTCCTATTTCACATTATTTTATTTAATCCAATATCTTGAAGTACTCTACTCCTCAACTCTATTAACTCTAATAACTCTATTATTGCTCACATTTAGTTTAATGCCTTTTATTGGTCGATTCATTGGCATGATTAAGGTAATTTTAAGTGAGCTAAAGGATAGATTAGTTCAATCAGTCACTTCACTACTTTAGATCTGTTTCCTGATTTGTAAAATTGAGGCTTTGGTGTGGCCAGTCTTTAAATTCTTTTCCAATTTTATGACTCTGACCATATTTTTGTTCTAGTTTAAATAGTGAGGTCACCAAGTTTTAAAGTTCTTTTTAGAAAATTTTGATTTGACACAATTCAATCTGATTTAACATAATTGATAACATTAGCAACTGAAAACCAAGTATATAGAGTAGAGAGATATGATATAGTTTCTGATGTTTTTTTCTGAATCTTTCTGAAATCCAAAAAAGATCTCAGCTCCAGTGCCAGTCATTGTCTTCCATTCATTGCCTAAGCTCCCATGAAATAGAGACAGGTTGTGGCTGTGGATTGGCTATGAATAAAACCAGAGCAATTTTTAGTGCTGAGTAGCCTGATAGCAGTCACATTCTCCTCCTCATTCTTCTCTTCTCAGTTCTCAGCTCTTTTTCCTAGTCAGATTCAGGTCAGTGTCATCAATTTGACTAATGAGTACATCTCAGGAAATGTAACCAGATCCATATGAGATGTGCCTCTAAGCTATGAAATGATGAATGGAGAATCGGGTTCTCTATTAAAATAATAATTGTCACCATATGGTTTGAATCATTAACATAAAGTTAAATGTTGCCCTTAATTCTAAGAACCTAATAGACAACAAGTCCCTGGAAAAGAGCTTTCTGAAGGCATGACAAGAGAGGAATAATGCCTATAACATGAATTCTTGGTAGTGACCTATGCAATTTTTGTGAAAGTATCAGAAATCCAATCCCTCTCCTCTCTACTATGGAGGCAGCTAGGCAGCAGGCAATGGATAGAACTCTGGACAAGGAGTCAGGAGTTCAAATGTGACTTCAGGCACTTACTGTGTGATTCTTGCTAAGTTACTTCACTTGTCTACCTTGGGTTCCTTAACTGTAAAATGGATAAAATAATAACATCTCAAAGTAGTCGTCAAGATCAAATAAAATACCATTTGTAAAGTGCTTGGTGCGGTGTCTGTTACACACAATAATTGCTTAATAAGTGTTTGTTCCTTTCCTCCACTACATACTCTCAGACCCCAAAAAAGGACTGATTTTCAGAATTTGGAATTCAGGAGTAAAGTATTAGATCTATCTAATAGAATCCAGTATAGTCTTTAAGTGACTGTTGTCATGCTAACATGTAACAGCAGGGAGACAGAAGAATCAAAATTTAGCATGTTTTTTAAAAAAATGTTTGTAGGTTATTATGGTTTACATAATAATTAGCAAAGGAACATTGTTTACTTGAGAAGTACTACAATACATAACTTTATCAATTTGTCAGAATAAAAGTTACTTTATTTACTAATATCAGCAATTTTTGTGGTAGGTGTTTGTTTTGTTTATTTGGCCACATTTTTGGTCCATGTAAACACTAAAGAACAAAGTGTCATGTTTACCCATGAATTTGCTATCTAGAAAAGTGAATGTGAAAAACTGGTAGAGAAATAATATAAAACTGCTACCCTAGCATTTTATAGGCAGCTTTGTATAATGGAAAACACATTGACCTGAAAGGCAGGGAATGTGGATTTGACTCAACTCACTATGTAAGTATGTGATATTAAGCAAAATATTTCCCCTTTCTAAACTCAGTTTCTTCATCTGTTAAGAAAAAAAGGTCAGACAAAATCCATTCCAGTTCTGGAATTCTGATTCTATTAAGTATTGAAATAATCCTCCGTAGCTGAAGCTAAATAACTGCACACAATTATTGCTCTGAAAAACTACTGGTTGCAGGAGTCCAACTGTGTTCCTTTTTGGTGTCAGTAGCTTGTTAAATACATATACCATAGAATGTTGAAGCTGGACGGGGCCTGAGTGATCATTTATTTCAGTCACCTCACTTTACAAATGAGCAATCTAAACCCAGAGCAGTTAAGTAATATGCTCAGAGGAAGCTAGGTGTCCTGGGGTATAGAGTGTTGAGCCTGAAGTAATAAAAACCTGAGTTCAAGTGCACTCTCAAACACTTCCTAGCTCTGTGACCCTGGGCAAATCTCAAGTTCTAGCCCCAGTTTTCTCATCCATAAAATGGGGTAATAGCAAGTACCTCTCAGGATTGTTGTGAGGATCAAACATGTTCTATTTTGCAAACCTTAAGGCACAATAGAAATTCTAGAAAGGGGCAGCTAGGTGGTATTGTAAATAGAGGGCCAGATCTGGGATCAAGAAGACTCATCTTCCTAATTCAAATCTGGCTACCAAGTATTTACTAGTTGTGTGACCCTGAGCAAGTCTTTTTTATTCTATTTACTTCAGTTTCTTCATCCATAAAATGAGCTGAAGAAGAAAATGGCAGTTTAAATATCTTGATCAAGAATACTCCAAATGGGATCACAAAGAATCAAATGTCACTGAAAAAAATGACTGATAAATTCTAGCTATTATTGCAGTTGTTTTTATTTTTATTATTGTTATTGTTATTATTATTATTCATCTAGCATCAGACTCAGGATTCAAACCCAACTCTGCATTCTGTGTCTAGTTAAATTCCACTAAATACTAAAATTAATTGCAGTAATTTGAAATGTGTGGTAAACACTTTCTATAATGATTGGTGTGAATTATGGTAAGAGAATAAAGTGGGAGCCCATATGCAATTCCTTACTACAGTATCAGGTGTGAAAAATAAACACACTAAAGGTGGAGGCTCTTTCCTTCTCTTTTGGGCCTCCTGGTTAAATGTCCAACAATGCTTTCTACACAGTAGACAACTGATATAATGAATTGAGTCTTTTAGTGATAACCTCACTCCTCTTGAATTATTTTAAAAATTACTTCTAAATGATGCCATTTATAGCAAGAAGAGAGGTAGCAGATCATTTCTTTCTATGTCAATTTAGAGGTAAGAAGAAAAAAAAGTTGAATAGTAAATGTTGTCTCAATATCAAGAAACTGTTAAGGGATAAATAGTTCCTCAATATGATTATACACAATTTAGAGGTATCTTATTGTAATGGTAGCTTACTAGCTTTATATCCAGCTTGCAGTTTTTACTCGTTTTTTTTAGGATACGTATTTGGCTTCCTCATCAAATTTCCAGCTTTCAAACCAGATATTCACTTTTCTGGCTATCTTGCTGTCTTTTTGAGTAGGTATTCCATTTCCCAGTTGTAGTCACATAGCTTTTCCTTTATTCTTACCTTATAGTTATAACTTTCTAGTTGTATTTATAATTTTATAGTAATATTTTCTGTTGTTAAAATGCATTTTGTTTTTTGAAAATAAAAAGGAAATCATATCTGGTTCACAGAAGCAAAGGCAGTGAGATGAAAATGACCCAACAAATGATTTTGAGAGGAATATGGACATTCTCCTTCTAACTTAGAAAAAAAAAAAGATAGAAAAAAAGTGGAAGAAGAGTTGTATTTCCTAGCTAAGCAATGTCCTTCCTTTGTCTACATCTTGTCTATTTAAATATTCATGGTAGTATCTAATTTATACAAAATTCACAATACATTGTGAACACTCAAAAATCATGAGAAAAAAAATCTTGTGTTTTTGTTAGTTTTCCTACAAATGAAAATTGTGAGCTACAAAGCATTTTATTCAATGCATTTTTCCACATCTCTGTGAATTTGTAGGAGGCAAGTAGATTCTGTGATTCTCCACAAACCTCCTGCTCCCTGGGCACTTGAACAGAATATTCTCTCTTCCCAAATAGATGAAATAGAGTAATTGCTAGTGACATTTTGCAATATGGTATGACAACTGGTGAAGTTAGGGAAGTGATGATGAAATGGAATTAGGTGTAAGTGCTGAAATTCCTGTTTTTCCCTGTTGGAATTCTGCCAATGTTTTGTTTTCTATTTCTGCTGAAATAAGATGAAACAAAACTGAAGTGAATTCTCTACCTTCTGGGAAAGCTTCAACTTTTGTTTGTCTAGTAACTCTTATGCTTCAGAGTATTTTTGTGAACTGGAATTAAGAGAGGGCAGGAAGTAATTTTAATTTCTTAGTGGGAAATTTATCAAAAAGTTTCTGAGAACTATGGAAAAAATCTTTGGTCATTGAATTTCCCATTCAGTGGAGTTGTTGAGCAGTGCAATATATATATGAAGTGGAGAATGATAGATCTTGGTTATTAGTATCAGGGAGATTGCAATTCAGGTGAAGGTGATGGACATATACAAAGGAGAGTATAAAAGTATAAAATCACCTCATACATATTTTTATATCTGAATTGGTCAGGATCAGACATGCTTCTGGTTCCAATAATAGCAAGCACTGACACAGCACTTTAAAGTTTGCAAAACATTTTACATATATTATCTCACTTGATCCTCACAACAATACTATGAGGTAGGTGATATCATTATCTCCATTTGTAGTGGAGGGAACTGAGACAAACAAAGAATAAATGACTTGTCCAGTGTAACACAGTTGATAAGTTTGTGGCTAGTTTTGAATTTAGGATTTCTTGACTTCATATCCAAACACTCTCTCCATTGAACATTCCCTTTGCTAGAGGGAGATGAAGAAAATGTGGGTGATCTGTCTCGAAACTGTCAGGGTATATTGAAAATGTTTTTAATTTCATTCTTTAAATTTGGGATAATTTCTTTTTTAGAATGCATACATTTAAATTAGTAATAATGAAATATTAAAACACATGATAATTTTTTGAAAAGGAAAGCTTTGTAAATTTAATTAGTCTAATGTCTAATAAAATAAATTAGGAGAAGGGTTTCTAATATAATCACATTCTATAAAATGGTGATAATTGAAGCCTTTACAGATTTATTCTCTGTAATCATAAAACAATACATCTAAAATGCTTTGAAACTCTCAAAAGACTACATAAATATCGGTTCTTATTACTATGTATCCAATGCAAGCATTTAAGAAATAAAGGAATTTAGTTTGCTAACAGTGCAACTGTTTTGTGTTTTTCAGATAAATTTTAATTGGATAGTCTTAGCATCTAGACCTAAAGTAACAGTAGCCTGCAGGACACAGAAGGAACAGTACAAAATACTGCTGATGACCCCATCAAAGAATACAGGATTGATTGGAGCTGGCCCTAGTACAGATTTCCAATAGAGAAAGTAAGAATGTATATATAAGCAAAGATGCTGAACAAAATTCACAAATTCTGTGAATTAAGAGAAGACAATAATTTTATAAGTACACATAGTGGTTCAGAAAAAAGAATGTCTTAACCACAAGGACTCCAATGGAAATTGGAAGAAATGAAATTTGAGATAGATACAAAAATGAAATTAGAGTTCTTTTGAAAGAAAAATGGAAAAACAACAAATAGATTCAAAGAAATTGAAAAACATTCAAGCAATAGATTATTAAAAGTAGAGTGGAACAAATGAAAGTCAATGATTGTCTAAAACAGTAAGTCAGTTCAAATCAACAAACATTTATGTGTCTATTATAGACATATAATAAACAGTGCTGAGCACTGGGGATATAAAGAAAAGCCTTTCCCCAAATAATCCTTGATGTTAAGGGACCTCACCATCTAGGCTTTAATGTCTAATAGCTTAAACTGAACCAAGACTTTTGGGAGTGCTTATATACACAAAACATCAGTCTTTCTGTATATGCTAATAAAATCTACCAAAGAGAGAAAGAAAAATAATTCAATTTGAAATGTCTACAAAATGTATTTTAAAAGTCTGGGAATTCTCTTACAGAGACATTTACTGCAATTATGTGTATACAACTACAAAATACTAATGAAAGAAAAACAGAAAACAAATAATTTGATAATAATTAATTATTCCTGTTAGATCATGCTAACACAATAAAACTACTACCTAAATTGTTTTACAGATTGAGTTTTTATACCAATAAAATTATAAAAGAATTATTTTTAGAACAAAAATATAATAAAATTCATCTGGAAGAATAAAAATCAAGAATCTTCATGGAAATAATGTAAAAGAGATAACAATAAAGGCGTTCTAAGAGAACCAAATTTCAAATTTTAGTAATCATCAAAATAGCATCGTCCTAGTTAAAAGAGAGAGAAAAGATCAATGGAACAAATAAAGCAAACAAATTCAAAAAGTGATTTAGCACAATAGCACAATTTTTGATAAACCTGAGAACAGAAGTTACCAGTGTAAGAACTCACTATCTAGAGGGGGGAAAACAAATAAGCAAGCCAAAAAAACTTCTGAGAAGATCAGCATCTAGCATAATTTATCACAATATACACAAAAGTGATACACAACAAATATATCATATACAAATTAGAGAAGATAAGGAGATAACTGTCACAACTATGGAAAATGGAATAATTATTGCCCAACAGGGGACAGCAATGATTGTAGGAGATTAAATTAACATTTTTAACCACATAAAGTTATTTTTTTGCATAAAAACAGAAGGTAAATAGCTTACTGGGAACAACATTATATCAAATTTCTCTGATAAAGATTTGATAGTCAAGATATAGAGGGAATTAAAAAATATATAGGAACATGAGTCATTTCTAAAGTAGTAGATGGTCAATCTTTAAGAAATCAACAACCATATGGGAAAAGCTCCAAATCACTAATAATAAAAAGAGGTAAAACTTAAAACAACTGTAAGAGAATCTACCTCATATCCATCAAATGAGCAAATGGGATCAAAAAGGGGAAAAGCAGTTTTTGTTTCCAATTATGGGAGGCAGACACATTAATGTACTATGGAGTTCTCAATTGGTCCAACCATTCTGGAAAATAATTTGAATCTATACCACAAAAGTCACTAAAATACACATGGTCTTTGAATCAGCAATATCACTATTGGGCATATACCACAAAAATATCAAAGACAGAAGGAAAATTCCCGTATGTACAAAAATATTTATAGCAGGAGTTTTGATCCTAGCAAAGAAGTGGAAACAAAGTGGGTGTCCATCAGTTGGGAATAGCTAAACAAATTGTTATATGAATGCAATTTAACCTTTTTGTACCATTAGAAATGACTAAAGGGATGGATTCAGAAAGATTTTATAATACTGGTATGAACTGATATAATACAAAATGAACAGGACTAGGAAAACCATTTATAAAATGATATACAATACAACATTGTAAAGGAAATGAGTTCTGAAAGGCTTTATGCTGATTAATGCAATGACCAATGACAATGAGAAAAATGAAGATGAATCATTCTTCCCACCTCTTGGGAGAGAAGGGCTGGACTAGAATTGTAGAATGAAATATATATTTCTGACATGACCAATGTGAGATTTTGTTTTGCTTGCTTGTTTGCTTGATTATTTTGTACAAGGCAAGAATTATTTTTGGAAGGAAAATTATAGAGATAGTGAGAAGAGTTGTCAAAAATATAAAGAAATGGAATAAAAGAGTATCTTCTGTGTATACCCAGAAGAGAGCAAAAGAATGTTCAGGAGGGGAGAAAAACAAGCAGAGCAATGCTGGATGTTTGTTTTGTTATGTTAAAACATAACAAATATGTTACATTTGTTGTATACTTCTAAAATAAATTGTACATAATAGAGAATTATAATTTCAAATATAATGCTTTTTGACTCTTTGTCTATGGAAATATTTTTCTAGGCTTTCACACATTCATAATGAAATTTTTTTTTAAATTTTTAAATGTTTGGATGCCCATCAATTGGAGAATGGCTGAATAAATTATGGTATATAAATGTTATGGAATATTATTGTTCTATAAGAAACGACCAGCAGGATGATTTCAGAGATGCCTGGAGGGACTTGCATGAACTGATGTTGAGTGAAATGAGCAGAACCAGGAGATCATTATACACAGCAACAACAAGACTATATGATGATCAATTCTGCTGGACATGGCTCTCTTCAACAATGAAATGTTTCAAACCAGTTCCAATTGTTCAGTGAAGAAAGCCATATACACCCAGAGAGAAGGATATGAAATGTGGAACACAACATAACATTTCCATGCTCTCTATTGATGTTTGCTTGCATTATGTTTCCCTTCTCAGATTTTTTTTCTTGTATATCCCACTTTTCTTGCACAGCAAGATAACTGTAAAAATATGTATACACATATTCGATTTGTCAAGTATTTTAACATAATTAACATGTAGTAGACTTCCTGCCATCTAGGAGAGGGGTAGAGACTAGGGGGGAAAATTGTAATGGAAAGCTTTGCAAGGGTCAATGTTGAAAAATTACCCATACATATGTTTTGCAAATAAAAAGCTTTAATAAAAAAGCTAAGGTTGAGAATATAAATATCAGTGACAAAGAAGACAAGATTTGTGACAATTATGATATTATTATTGATGATAATAATGAAAAGGTGATTAGAATGATGATGTTCACATTAATTTGATTGTTAAGTTGTACTTAGATTAGGAATTCTCCCACTCAATTTTTTTTCTGTTTTCGGGAACTTTTATACCACACAAAGCATTTGGGACGATTAAATGAGAATTTGTGTCTCAAAAAAAATTATTAAATGGTTGCAAATTTTAGATGAAAAGTAAAGGGGATGGTATGGCTTAGTTCACAGAATGCTACTTGACTGACATACTGAATAGAACAGTCACCTTAAAATTGATTTAGTAGATTTACTTAAAGGTAGGGTTTTTTAAAAAAAAAATTAAAGCTTTTTATTTGCAAAATATATGCATGGGTAATTTTTAAACATTGACCCTTGCAAAGCTTTCTGTTACAAATTTTTCCCTCCTTCTCCCTACCGCCTCCCCTAGATATCAGGAAGTCTAATACATGTTAATTATGTTTAAATACATGACAAATCGAATATATGTATACATGTTTATACAGCTATCTTGCTGTATAAGAAAAATCAGATCTACAAGAAAAAAAAACCTGAGAAGGAAAATATAATGTAAAAAAAACATCAATAGAGAGTCTGAAAATGCTATATTGTGATCCACACTCAGACTCCACAGGCCTCTCCCTGGGGATATATGGCTTTTTTCATCAATGAACAACTGGAACTGGTTTGAAACATCCATCAGAATTGATCATTGTATAGTCTTATTGTTGCGATGTATAATGATCTCCTAGTTCTGCTCATTTCACTCAGCATCAGTTCATGCAAGTCTCTTCAGGCCTCTCTGAAATTGTCCTGCTGGTCGTTTCTTTTTACTTTTTTTTGTTCAATATTTATTTTTTTTCTTTATTAAAGCTTTTTATTTGCAAAACATATGTATGGGTAATTCTTCAACACTGATGCTTACAAAGCTTTCTATTACAAATCCCCCCCCAGTACCCATCCCTCCCCTAGATGGCAGGAAATCTACTACATGTTAATTATGTTAAAATACTTGACAAATCGAATATATGTATACTTATTTCCACATCATGTTGTGCACGAAAAATCGTATCTACAAGAAAAAAAAATCTGAGAAAGGAAACCCAAGGTAAGCAAACATCGATAGAGAGCATAAAAATATTAGGTTGTGGTCCACATTTCATATCCCTCTCTCTGGGTGTATAGGGCTTTCTTCACTGAACAATTGGACCTAGTTTGAAACATTTCATTATTGAAGAGAGCTGTGTCCATCAGAATTGATCATCATATAGTATTGTTGTTGCCGTGAATAATGATCTCCTGGTTCTGCTCACTTCACTCAGCATCAGTTCATGCAAGTCTCTCCAGGCCTCTCTGAAATCTTCTTGCTTGTCGTTTCTTATATAACAATAATATTCCATAACATTCATATACCATAGTTTATTCAGCCACTCTCCAATTGATGGGCATCCATTCAGTTTCCAATTTCTAGCTGCTACAAAAAGGGCTGCCACAAACATTCTTGCACATGTGGGTCCCTTTCCTTCCTTTAAGATCTCTTTGGGAGATAAGCCTAATAGGAACACTGCTGGGTCAAAGGGTATGCACAGTTTGATAATTTTTTGAGCAAAGTTCCAAATTGCTCTCCAGAATGGTTGGATCCATTCACAGTTCCACCAACAATGTATCAGTGTCCCAGTCTTCCCACATCCCCTCCAATATTCATCATTATCTTTTCCTGTCATTTTAGCCAATCTGACAGGTGTGTCGTGGTACCTTAGAGTTGTCTTAATTTGCATTTCTCTGATCAATAGTTATTTGGAGCACCTTTTCATATGACTAGAAATTGTTTTAATTTCATCATCTGAAAATTGCCTGTTCATATCCTTTGACCATTTATCGATTGGAGAGTGGCTTGAATTCTTATATATATGAAACAATTCTCTATATATCTTAGAGATGAGACCTTTATAGAACCCTTAAATGTAAAGATGATTTCCCAATTTGTTACTTCCCTTCTAATCTTGTCTGCATTAGTTCTGTTTGTACAAAAACTTTTTAACTTAATATAGTCAAAATTATCTATCTGGTGTTCAATTAAGAGTTCCAGATCTTCTTTGGACATAAATTTATTACATCTCCACAGGTCTGAGAGGTAAACTATCCTATGTTCCTCTAATTTGCTTATAATATCACTCTTTATATCCAAATCATGAACTCATTTAGATCTTATCTTGGTATGTGGTGTTAGGTGTGGGTCAAGCCCTAATTTCTTCCACAGTAGTTTCCAATTTTCCCAGCAGTTTTTGCCGAATGGTGAGTACTTATCCCAAAAGCTGGGGTCTTTGGGTTTATCAAACACTAAATTGCTAAAGTTATTGCCTAGTTTGTCCTGTTATCCTATCCTATGCCACTGATCGACTACTCTATTTCTTAGCCAATACCAAATGGTTTTGATGACCCCTGCTTTATAATATAGTTTTAGATTTGGTACCTGCTGGTCATTTCGTACAGAAATTCACGAAATTCATATACCATAATTTATTCAGCCATTCTCCAATTGATGGGAATCCATTCAGTTTCCAGTTTCTTGCCACTACTAAAAGGGCTGCCACAAACATTTTTGCACATGTGGGTCCCTTTACCTCCTTTAAGATCTCTTTGAATTATAGGCCCAGTAGAAACACTACTGGGTCAAAGGATATGCACAGTTGGATAACTTTTTGAGCATAGTTCCAGATTGCTCTCCAGAATGGCTGGATCTGTTCACAGTTCCACCAACAATGTATCAGTGTCCCAGTGTTCCCACATCCCCTCTAACATTCGTCATTATCTTTTTCTGTCATCTTAGCCAATTTGACAGATGTGTAGTGGTATCTCAGAGTTGTCTTAATTTGCATTTCTTTGATCAATAGTGATCAAATGTAGTCTTTATTCTCCAGACCATCTAGGTGACACAGTGAATAGAGAGCTGGCCCTGGACTTAAGAAGACTCATGTTTTTTAGTTCAAATCCAGTCTTACTGGCTGTGTGACCCTGGGAAAATCACTTAACTCTGTTTCCTCATTTGTAAAATGAGGTGGATAAGGAAATGACAAACCAGCATCTTTGCAAGAAAATCTCAAATGGGGTCATGAAAAGTTAGTTGGACATGGTTGAAACCAACAATCACAAAAAAGTCTCTATATCAATTAAAATTGCTTCATAGCACAAATAAATGGCATTTCCCCCCACATTTTGCTTATATTCAGTGAGATCCTTTCCTCCATATTCAATCCCTGAATACCTCCTGTTTCATTTACTCTTAAAAATAATTTGGTGAGAACACAAGTTATTTTTTTATTTTTAAATGTATTTATAATATTCTCTTTAAATTATGCCTCCAACTCATACTTAAAAGTTGATTCTCCTCCGGAACATCTACCTCAGGGTCTAAGTACTCTGTGGGGATATTTTCCTAAAACTAAAGTTGTTGAGCTCCCCTCAGGGCATTCAACTTTAATAGTCAGTCATTTGATACAATTAGGTTAAAACAATTTTGTTTACTTAAATGGCTTAGTAAGAATAGCAGCTACAAAACCTGTTACTACAAATTTGGGCTTCACTCTCATAAAATCACAGAACATTAATGGAAAGAGTAGTTACCCAATACAGAACTCTCCTAAAGAGAGAGATCTAGGGAAAATGCAAATATCTTCAGTGCCAAAAAGCTTTGAATGATCTTTTTTCATCCTTCAGTGTCATCTCAGCTGAGTAAATAACGTTGCTGAGCTCCTGAGATTGATTTCATGGCAAAACAACTACTCCATTGCAAAATGACATTATTGGTAATGGCGTTGGGAGGGAGGGGAATATGGAGAGAAATCTGCTCTTTTTCTCCTACTGTACTCTGGGAGAGGGGAACAATTTTATTTTGGGATAGCACTAAATTTTAGAAAATTTCATTTCATTTGTCTCTTTGCAATATCTATGCACTGCTTCTAACTGTTCCCTTTGGGGTCTAGTCAAACAAATCTATAACCTCTTTAATTGATAGCTCTTCAAAAACTTACAGATATATCTGTCACAATCTCTGTTTTACTATGCTCAAAAAGTTATCAAACTGTGTATACCCTTTGACCCAGCAGTGTTTCTAAAGAGATCTTAAAGGAAGGAAAGGGACCCACATGTGCAAGAATGTTTGTGGCAGCCCTTTTTGTAGTGGCTAGAAACTGGAAGCTGAATGGATGCCCATCAATTGGAGAATGGCTGAATAAATTATGGTATATGAATGTTATGGAATATTATTGCTCTGTAAGAAATGACCAGGAGGATGATTTCAGAGAGGCCTGGAGAGACTTGCATGAACTGATGCTGAGTGAAATGAGCAGAACCAGGAGATCATTAAACACAGCAACAACAATACTATATGATGATCAATTCTGATCGATGTGGCTCTCTTCAACAATGAGATGTTTTAAACTAGTTCCAATTGTTCACTGAAGAAAGCCATATACACCCAGGGAGAGGGATATGAAATGTGGACCACAACATAGCATTTTCATGCTCTCTATTGATGTTTGCTTGCATTATGTTTCCCTTCTCAAATTTTTTTTCTTGTATATCCAATTTTTCTTGCACAGCAAGATAACTGTAAAAATATGTATATACATATTCGATTTGTCAAGTACTTTAACATAATTAACATGTAGTAGACTTCCTGCCATCTAGGGGAGGGATGGGGACTAGGGAGGAAAATTTATAACAGAAAGCTTTGTAAGGGTCAATGTTGAAAAATTACCCATACATATGTTTTGCAAATAAAAAGCTTTAATTAAAAAATGTCCTCCAAGCTATTCCAAATTACTTCAAATGCTTCCTAAAAAGAATAATTTCAAGGACTTTCACCAACTTGATCATCCTCCTTTGAATGCTCCAACTTATCACTCTCCTTCCTAAAGCATGGTACCTGAAACTAAACAGAATACTCTGCAAATACTCTAACCAGAGCAGATAATGGTAGGATTTTTATTTCTCTGATACTGATTGATGGTCATCTCATAATGCAACCAAAGACTACATTAGTTTTTTTGACTGCCATATCATTTGCTAATTCATATTGAATTTTGCAATAACTTGACTTTAATTTGATATGACTTGTTCATTATTAAACTACATTGCTGATTACTTCCTTTTCCAAAGTTACAACAATGTTAGATAAATGGCATTCTATAGACATAGTTGAACTAAACCAAACTTTGTTTACCCATGATATTTGATGCTTATTTTGGCAAAGTATTTGATAGTTTCTCAAGCTATTTTTATAAGTAAGATTTTTAAAATGAAGGAAAGACAATAATACTGTCGAATGTATTTGTAATTAATTGAGAGTTTGCCCAAAGAATAGTTATTGACTGTAAAGAAAGTTTCTAGTAAAATGACTCACACACAGTGTTTGGCCCTGTATTGTTTAACCTTTTTAACAATGACTTGGATAGAGGCATTGATCCCACACTTAAAAAATTTGTAAATAAAAAAAAGCTAAAAGGGCAAGTTAATCCATTGGATGAGAGACAGAATCCAAAAAATGTTAATAGATTAGAATTTGAACTGAATTTTATGAAAGAAATTAATAAAGATAAATGTAAATCTTATACTTGAGTTTTAAAAACTCAACTTCACAAATATAACATGAAGAAGGTCTAGCTAGAAATAAATTTGACTGGAAAAATTTGGACATTTTAACACATTGCAAAGTGTTCCACAGAGCAAAGGGATACCTAGATCTTCTGCCCACCTCAACTATGGTATGCAATTGAATTGCAGTTTATTGAGAAATTGTCTATCCATACAAGTATCTTGGACAGACATATCAAATGAGTAATAAGTTGAGCCTACAACTGAATATCAGGGAAAGAGTAGACTGGACTGAATTTGGACAATTGTGTAGCATTTTCTCTGATAATAATAATAATAACTAACATTTATATAGCACATATATCAGGCACTATGCTAGGTGCTTTATAAATGCTATCTCCTTTTACATGAGATAAAGAGCTATGATCCCATATTGCTACACTAAACAAATACTCATTAAAAAAAAAACAGTATTTTTTGGCTGAGATCCTCTGGAAGCTCCTGTCTGTGCATGGCAACTGTTCTTATTGCCATCCTAGAAACTAGAACATAGCAAGTTACACACAAACACAGACACACACACCCATACACATACATAAAGTGAGACAATGAGATCAATTATTATTCAAAATAATTAATTGTCCATGCTAGAAAAAGCAAGTAGGTGAAGCATATTTATTGTGCTAGCAATTGGAGGGAAAACCCATAGAGCTATTTCATTAGTACTGCTCTCTTGAATAGACTCCATACAAGGAAAATGATCTAATCCCAGAATTGAACAAGAGAAGAATGTACTGCATTGTCTTTGGAAAACTGTGCTTGTTTTTAAGAATTCCAAATTATTTTTGGAAACAATGGTCCATATTTTAATCATATTTTTCCAATGGTGCTCTATGGCTGTGAGTCATGGATTGTCTCCAAAGTATTAAAGTCAATGGTACCCCAAAGGGGAAGGTAGGGCTATAAGAAGAATGAGAAAGCCACAACACATTATTTATCAATGATAGTGCAAGAATAGAGATGAACATAATGTCACTATGAAATTCATGGCCAGAAAAATAAGGTAGGATGGTGTGGTGGTGAGAGTGAAGTAATGCCAATATACTATCTGCATTTTTATTTGTTATCTACGACATATAAGGAAAACTAGAAAAAGTTCCCTTAAACACATTGACTGGGCCCAGATAGAGAGTTTCTAGGAGTAAATATCTAGGAGCTGCAAAAAACCAAGAGATCATGAATGGGTTAGAATCAATATCATTGAAAGCAAATCACAAATTAATGAGATCACAGGCCCATCAAATTAATTCTTTCAATGGTGCTAAATTGCTGCAAATCATAAAGAATTATGACAAGAACAAAAATTGTGAATGATGAAAATGATAATAGAAATAAGTATATTAGGAGAACATTGTATTTAGTATAGTACCAAAGATAAAATACATACAAAAATTAGTACAAATGAATCATCCTGGAAGCATATTATAGGAAAAAGCAGTGTACCCATTAGTTAAGCTCTGTTATTGAAATTCTTTTTCTTCTGTTAGTCTATTTTATTTTTACTTCTGAAGTTCTTCCCTCTTGCTTACTCCTCCCCCATTCGAGAAAGGATTAAAAATAAAATCTGTTACAAGAATATATTCAAGAAAAACAAATTTTCTCATTGGCCATATTACAAAATGTTTCAATCTACACTATGAATCCATTTCAGGAGGTGACTAGTGAGTTTTATCAGGAGCCCTCTGTAATTATGGTTGGCCATTGTGTTGATTTGAGTGTCAGACCCTTCAAAGTTCTATGTTTTTGCAACTCTGTTTTTATTATGTAAATTGTTCTTTTGGTTCTGTTCACTTCATTCTGTATCAAGTCATTTAAGTCTTTCCAAGTTTCTCTGAAACCATTCCCTTCTTGTCTTAGAAAAAGTATTCTATTCCATCAACTTCATATATCATAACTTTTTCAGTCATTCCCCAATTATTGGTATATACTTAGTTTCTGTTAAGTTTCATGTCACCATGAAAAGAGCTGCTAAGAATACTTTGGGGAGGCAATATGTATTCTTAAAATCCTTTTAAAAATATGTATCCTTAAAATGTTTACAGGCCTAGAAAAAAGTTTTCCAGCACATTGTATGAATAAACTTTGGAAAACTTAGAGAAAGACATATATGAGAATAACATAGGATAAGGTATGGGTGGATTGTTATTTATGTTCTTGAATGAAGTACCAAAATTAGTGAAACTATGGGTCTAGTTAATGAATCAATCAAATGATTGAAATGATGCAATTGACATTTTAACATTTGAGTGAAAAACTTAATTGTTTATTGGTACTCTTTTCATTTCTAGAAAATAAAAGCTTCTAAGAAGTTGGAGGAAAAATCACATTTAGAATTTTTTAAGTATATGAATTATAAATTTAATGAAGCTACAACAAATATAGAAGATAACACGTTTGTGTAGAGCCACCCATATAAATGATCAAAAGAGTTGGTAATCTGTCAATTAACAAAATGGTTACAAAGAATATTTGGTGACCTGAAAATGAATTTATCACAGTCACCTATTGCTACAGGATAGTAAATAAGATTTGTACATTTGATCTTCAATATACTATCCTACTCCTTGATACTGAAAAATGAAATTTGCAGGAAAGCATGCTGCACATAATGATGTAATTAGCAGAAACTGCAAATTCTTTAACTAAGAGAGAAATGAAGTAGGTGGAACAAATGATTTTTCCTTGCATCAAATGTCAGAGGAAAAGGATTTTCTTTGCACTGAGAGGATTCATGCCAAATGAATTCCAATCACTCTGAGGTCTACACACATAAATACAGACACAATGATGCTAAGAAATGATACTATCTCCCAGAATGCTATAGGCTGAAGGAATAACAGCATTGAATAGGGTCTGTAAAAAAAAGCGGAGGGGTGGGGGGAATGCTAGAAATGAGAAAGCAAGGATTACACATATGGTTTAGAATAGTTTTTGGAAGTGAGGGTAAACTGTGCAGTTTGGCTAGTACCTGAGGCTTTCTCAGCTAATAGAATCTGGAAATCACTTGAATCTTATTGGTCTGTACAAATTGAGCTGGGGCAATAAACATAGATGGAGCAAAATATACTCTTTATGATAAATACTTAAGCTCCCTCCTTGTTGTAAACACTTCCCTGCTAATATTAGAAGTTTCTTCCCAGATACTAGGCTCTGATCTGAGACATATTTAAGTATAGGGTATTGATCAGTTAAATTTCTTGATCAGCCTAATGATCTTTTAGAATGGAACCATTGGAATTTTTAAGAGCATCCTTCTGTAAAGGATTTGCGCATGTCCACTCTACCTTTTTGATAAAACTAAAGGCATCTCTTAGTTCAGTCTCAATGATTGAGACTACCCTCAGCATAACTTTTTTGCTTTGAACTCTTAGAAGATAAATATTATTGGAGGAGGCAATCTTGTACTGTTCTATAAAAGTAAGTCTCCTTCCATCCATTCCACTTTTTTGTGAGATCCTGAAAATGTAGAAAGCCTAAAAGAATAGCTCCAGATCCTGTGTTCAAGGAAGGAGGATCTCCACATTTCTCTCTTTACAAGAAGTATTAATGGCTACCTTAGGCCAAGGCACATGTGAGATACATATTTTTAGCTCACATGATTAAGAGGAAAATTTTAGGAACCAGACTTGGAAAGGAAGTTACGACTGTGATCATGAAGCATGGATATATGGTCTAAATGGGGAGATTTTCTAAATTCTAGCTTTTTAATTGCAGGTGAGTATATTTCCTGGGCTACATGATTCTTAAATCCAATCTCCAGTTCTAAGGATTGGGATGTCCTGAATAGCATCATTCTTGAGAGTTGCCCTTCTAGCATCTCCATGTACAAGACTTCCAGAATCTAGTCTTATATCAGAGATGGAGAAGGTTCTTAGAGTTACTGAATAGCACTAACTTCTTGAAAATGTAGAATCATATACATGGCCTCCCAAGGTAAATGAATTACAAAAGACTAAAGTCAAAAATAGAAAAGCAATTAGGAACTGGCCTTCCCCCCTCCCTTTTTTTTTTAATATCAATTACTAGATATGATGATAGCTGCCATCCCAGCTCACTTCACTTTTGAAAAACTCACATTGTGGTCTATTCTACCTCTCTGCCAGTTGCCTTACTCACTTAAATTTGCCCTAAAACCTACTAGATGATAAGTGAATACCTACACAAGATTGCCATATCATAACTATTCACTTTTCCTCCTACGCTCCCACCTCTACTTTGAGTTTTATAGTTTTGTCTTCTTGAATAAAATGTAAACTCCTTGAGAGTGAGGTCTTTTTGTTTATGTAGCTCTAGATTTTGGCATAATGCCTAGAATATTGTAAGCACTTAATAAATCATCTTTCCATCCATCTATCTGCTTGTCTGCCTAACTGTCTATATCTATCTATCTATCTATCTATCTATCTATCTATCTATTCATTAATCAGTCACAGGTGTTTTTTTTTTCCCCAGGGGAATATGAGCCTTCAAGGTAGTAACTTAAAGCTAGTTGTCTGTATGCATTTTTTAGTATGGGGAGGTTTCATTAAAATTCAGGGGGAATTGACTTAAAGAACCCCGAGTTAATTTCCTTTCCAAAGAGAAGTTTAAACCATAAGGTGGGATAATAAGACTGGGAAACTATACATATTCCTTTAAAAAGTGGGATTCAATGAAGAAAGAAAAAATTATATTGTTTGAATAGTATTGTGCATCATTCATGTATACTATATGTTTTATTTATTATTTTTTTCTCAATTAACTTGTAAAAACAATTTTAATATTTGTTTTTTAAAACTTTGAGTTCCAAATTTTCTCTCTTCTTCCCTTTCCATACTCCCCTCATTGAGAAAGCAAGCAATTTGATAAAGGTATGTATGTATTCTGTATTGTTGTGTTTTCAAAATAGTGCAAAAAAGTCTGATTTTTACCAATTATATTACCTTAAGTCTTGTAATGGATTATGAGGGACCCTTTTATGCACAACTGTGAACTATATTCAGAGATATCACTTATTCTGATGAAGAGATAATGTGGGAGGGAGAACTATGCTAAATGCTTTCATTTTATTTGATTTTTTAGAAATACCTCATTTGATCCTTACAAAATGCCTAAAATATAGGTACTTTTATTATCTTCAATTGGGGAAACTAAGACAAAAAGCGATTAAATGACTTGTTCAGGATCACCCGGTCATTAAGTGTCTCATGCTGGATTTGAACTTAAGTTTTTATGGCTTGATGTCCAACATTTTATCCACTCTACTATTTACTGCCTCTGAAACAAAGAGTTGTGAGTTTTAGGGTCAACCTCTGAGCAGACCTTTTTATTTAAACCCAGACTTCAAGCCAGTGGGCCGTGAGATTCTAAATGAATCTCCATTTACTTAAAAATATATGTGTATGGTATTTTTAAAATCCTAATTTATCGTTATTATTGCTATCAAGGGAGCTGACCCAAATATCCTAAATGCAAACTAAATTCAAAGGCTACTATATCAATTATCTGGGTGAGGGCAAAATGAACCATGGAGAATATTAATTATTGACAAATCTTCAAAACTAAACTGGGTCCCTGTGAATTTGGAACTTTGGTAATTAGCCAAGGGTTACAAACTGATTGAAAAACCTGTGAATGCTTGTTTTTTCTTCAATATAAAGAACAATATATTTATCATTTTCTTACAGTTTCTTAGTATGATCGCCCACAAAAGTAAATAGAAATTCAGGGAGTTAGGTCATATTTCCCTCATTTGTAAACATACCACAAAATCCTTGGAAAGGAAACTAAGATTGTGTCTCTTTGTTCTATACACCAATAGGGAATAGCAGGGCTTTGGACAGAAATGGCATTGTAATTACTTATACTGGTTGTTAGATTCATGAATTTCCCAGCCAGGTTTATTTAAAGGGCTGTGATATAAATGCCAGCTGTCTGTAGTGAGCAGGTAGAAGAGAATATGATACACATCCTTATACATCTTCAACCACACATCTGGAGGCTGTTGCTTCCTGCTCGTGGTAATTTTGTGTCCAAATTGTCTATTTTGACAGCACTAAACCTAAGAGTCTCTGTCCTGTTAAAAATGAATGGAAAAGGGGTGCCCAAGGTTTCATTGTATCCTATTTATAATATGCTTAGTGTGTGTCAAAAAAAATCCTACAGAGAGTTCTGGGAAAGAGTCAGGCACTAAGGTGTATAAAAGAGGCTTGTTTGTGGTGGGTAAAATACTAAAATGCCCCTGAAAAGAATGAAAAGCTACCAAGGACATATGAAAGTCTATTTCTTTATATTCAAAATAGCAAAAGTCAAGTATTTTTGACTATCTATACAGCTCTATTGGGAGGAAACACGGGAACATAAAATGTGCTTGTAAAAGATAGCTTAAGCTTGTCCTAAAGAGGTTCTGCTCCCATCTTTTTTTTTCATTTCTCAAATTATAATATATGTATTCAAGGAAATGTATGTGTAATCAAGGAAAATCCTTATCTCCCTCCCACCACTGTCAATATCCTCCTATTATTGAAGAAGAAAAAAAAAAACCTTGAGGCAAACGTGTATAATCAAATGAAACAAATTACCCCATTGCCATATGTTAAAAAAAATATGTTTCTATCTGTACTCTTTTTCTATCACCTATCAGGAGGTGGGTAACATTGTGAGTCCTCTGAAATTATGGTCATTATACTCATCAAAATTATGAAGTTGTTCAAAGTTGTTTGTCTTTAAGATAATGTTATTGTTATATAAATTGTTCCCTTCACTCTGTATCAATTCATACAAGTCTTCTCAGGCTTCTCTGAAAACATTCCTTTCATCATTTCTTTTACCACAATAGAATTCTATCACAATCATATATTGTAATTTCTTCAACCATTCTCATACTCATAACATACAAGAAATTTCATAGGACCCCCTTTTCCCCATTACTTCATATAGCTTTTATAGCATTGGAATAAAAAAAAGTTTGATAGATTTTTCTTGTTAATCTATTCAGTCTTTTTTCTCAATTTGGAGTTCATCTGTAGGTTGTTATATTATTTTTTGTGTGATTCAGTTATTAACATATTTCTTGTTCTGTTTCTTGGAGACTTTTTTTATTTTACAAATATTTATCCACTCTATTTAGATTGTCAGTTTTATTGTCATATAATTGGGTGAAATAATTTTTAAAAAAATAATTTCTTTTATTTATGGATCATCATAGCTCCTTTTCTTTCTTTTTTCTTTTTTTTTAAATTTATTTATTTGGGGGCAGCTAAGTGGTGAAGTGGATAGAGCACCAACCCTGGAGTCAGTAAGACCTGAGTTCAAATCTGGTCTCAGACACTTAACACTTCATAGCTGTGTGACCCTGGGCAAGTCACTTAACCCCAATTGCCTCAGAAAAAAAAATATTTATTTTTAATATGCATTGCTTTATGAATCATGTTGGGAGAGAAAAATCAGAGCAAATGGGAAAAACCATGGGAGAGGAAAAAAAAACAGGAAAAAAGAAGTCAACATAGCATGTGTTGATTTACATTCAGTCTCCTTAGTTCTTTTTCTGGATGCAGATGGCATTTTTCTGTTCAAAGTCTATTTCTGTCCAAATTCAAGGCAGTGCTTTGAATCACTAAACCACTGAGAAAAACCAAGTATTTCATAGTTGTGCCCATTCTTCTTGTTATTGTGTATGTGTATTCCTGGTTCTGCTTGTTTTGCTCAACATCAAGTCACGTAAATCTTTCCAGGGCTTTCTAAAATCAGCCCCTCTGTCTGCCCAAATAACAGATGCAATTCTTAAGAGTTATAGATATCATTTTCTCATCTAGGGATGTAAATAGTTTAACCTTTAAATTATATTTATATATTTTTTTCTATTTACTTCTCTTTGCTTCTCTTGAGTCCTATGTTTGTAGATTAAATTTTCTGTTTAGTTCTGTTTTTTTAATAGAAATGATTGAAAGTCTCTTACTTCATTGAAGATTCATCTCCTCCCCTGAAAGCTGATGCTCATTCTTGCTGGGTAGTTAATTCTTCATTTTAATCCTATGTCCTTGGCCCTCTGAAATATGGTATTCCAGGCCTTTTTATCCTTTGTAGAAGCTTCCAGATTCTGACTGTTGTTTCTTGATATTTGAATTGCTTTTGCCTAGCAGCTTGCAGTATTTTTTCCTTGAGATTGTAATTCTGAAGTTTTGTAGCTATGTTCTTTGGGTTTTTCTTGTGAGATCTCTTTCTGAAGGTGATTGAAGGATTATTTTTCCCTCTATTTTTAGAATATCAGGGCAGTTTTTCTTTATAATCTCTTGAAGAATATTATACAGGCTCTTTTTTTTGGTCATGGCCTTCAGGTAGACCAAAATATTTTAAACTGTATATTCTATTTATATTTATATTTAAACTGTATTTTCCAGGTTGGCTGTTTTTCCAATAACATATGTCATATTTTCTTCCATTTTTTCATTTTTTTTTAATTTGACTGATTCTTGCTATCTCATAGAGTCATTAGCTTCCATTTGCCCCATTCTTGTTTTTAATGTGTGATTTTGTATGTCTTTCCCCACTTGATTAATTCTACTTTTAAAGGTGACGTTTCTTCAACAGATGTTTTTGCATATGCCCAATTGTATTTTTTCAAGCTGTTGACTCTCTCTTGCATACCTCTCATTTATTCTCCCATTTTTTGCTCTGTGTCTCTTATTTGTCTTTTAAAGTCTTTTTTGAACACTTTCAAAAAGCCCCTACTGGTCTGAGACTAATTCATATTACTTTGAGATTTCCTCTGTGTATATATTGTCCTCATCTGAGTTGGTGGTTCGGTCTTTCCTGTCACCATAATAGCTTGCTATAGTCAAGGTTCTTTTCTGTTTCTTGCTCATTTTCTTTTCTTTTCGTATTTCCTGGGTTTTTTTTTTTTTTTTTTTTTTTTACTTTTATGGTTAAGCTCTACTCCTGGGGTAAAGGGGACATTGCCCTAAGCTTCCTCTGCAGCTCTGAGCCTTGGTTTGCACCAAACCAAAACACAGGGGCCCCTTGTGTTTGCAGGAGGTAGTTTTGCTTGTGATTTTCAGGAAACAGCCTGGTTTCCCCAGAGTTTGCCTTCTGAGATGGAACTGGAGGCTGCTCCACTGATTTGCTCCTCTACTGAGCCAAGACCAAAGATCTCAGTTGCTAATTTGCTGTGATTAAGACCCTCTCATCAGCTTTCCAAGATTCTCTCTGAGCTGAGCTGAAAACCCTTTTTACCTCTAGTGAGATTGACCTTTTTTGAAGTTTTTCCAAATTATCTTGAACTGAAGAATTGTTTCATTCCACCAGACTCTGTTCAGAGGCTTGGTTTCATGTGGTTTTTTTAGGGAAACTCATGATAGCTCCTTTTCATCTTTTTTTTTTTTTTACCAAATAAGATTAGCTAATTGCTTTTCTATTTTGATTTCTTTAAAAGAAAACTAATTCCTCGTTAAATTTATTAATTCAATGGGTTTTTTCTTTCAATTTTGCTAATCTCTTCTTTAATTTTTGGAATGCCTATTTTAGTGTTTAATTGGAAGTTTTAATTCACTTGTTTTCTATCTGTTTTCAAGTTTCATGCCCACTTGTTGATCTTTTCTTTGTCTCTTTTATTGATGAAAGTGTTTAAAGATATGAATCTTCCCAAAGAATTTAGGTGAATCTCAAAAATATTAGTATATTGTCTCATTATTTAAATTATCATTAATGAAACTACTGATTATTTCTGTATTTTATTCTTTGACCCCTTCACCACTTTTTAGGAGTAAGCTATTAAATCTAAAATTAATTTTAATTATTTTGTAGTTCTTTATTGGATATAGCTTTACTAATTATTCTATGTAAAAGATATTTTTATATTTCTTCTTCTCTGTATCTGTTTGTGAGGTTTTTATGCTTTAATATATGATCAGTCTTTTAAAAAAGTGTCATATACAACTGAGAAATTTATATGTTCCTTTCTATTGCCATCAGTAAATTCTAGAGGTCTAACCTATCTAACTTTTCTAAAATTCTATCCAGGTCTGTAACTTTTTCCTTGCTTATTTTTTGTTTCTATTTATCTAGACCTTAAAGGGGATCTTTTATGTAGGCCTAAAGGGGAACTGATGTTCCCACTATTTTAGTTTTACTACCCATTTCTCCCTATAACTCATTCAGCACCTTGTGAAGAAATACTTGTTTTCATTTTTGCTCTATATTTCCAGAACCCGGCTCATTGTCTAACTTTGAGCATTTAATAAATGCTCAGTGAAATAGTCTTTGTTTTACCACCATGTCTTCATAATTGAGAATGTGATACATTCATCCAAACTTATTATATTGAGATTTTTTTTCTATTGAGACCAGATCGAAGCTTGCACACGAATATATGTAGAAACAGTCTAAGTCACTTTCTAGTTGTATAATAAACATTGAAGAAAGTATTACTTCTTTTGAGCCATTAAAAACATCTAGCATTTATATGGTGCTTTTTATAAGGCATTTATAAAATGTTTTATGAAGACTTTTTCATTTGGTCTTCACAATTATCCTGAGAAGTGAAATGGGGATAATAATAGTACCTACCTCCCAAGATTGTTGTGAAGAACCATTGAGATAACATTTATAGGCACTTTGCACCACATCAATGCCAATGATTATTATTGTTGCTTCATTAAAATAAAAACTAATCTCACAGATGAGGAAACTGAGGCAGACAGAGGTTAAATGACTTACCCAGTGTCATACAGTAAATATTTGAGTTCAGATGAGATTTCAGATCTTCTGGACTCCAAGACTAGCTTTTTCTTTAATTATTGCTTTAATTACCTACCACTAGTTATCACCTTAATGCCTTATTAAATGAAGACAGATCACTTCGACATTTAAAAAATGGGTATGAATTTTTGGACCAGAGCAATCTATTGTGAATGTCATCTAAAAATCTTTTTTTTTTTTTTTTGCTGTTAAGAGTCTCTCCTGATTTATTCTTAGCAGAAAGCATGTGCCCTTATCTTGAGCACCTTTAACCTTATGAAAATCAACAGAAGTGGAGGTGGGAAAGCTGAGTCACTCTATTGCTTAGAGCCAAGAACCTAGAGCCAGAATGAAGGAATCACCATGACATGGCAAAGAGAAAATCAGGGGAGGCAGGCATGCAGTCCAGGTTGAGGAGTAAATGCAGACGCAGGAGAAAGAGTTGAGCAAAACATCTATATAAGTTGAGACTGAGAGTCAGAGAAACTGACAGTTGGTCAAGGGTAGAACTCATTATGCCTTTACATGTAGAAATTGTTAAGGTGTTCTGGGAGGAAATATTCATTTTACATGGCTCTATATATTGATATTAGTTGCCTTGGAATCAAGTTATCTTCTTTTCTCAGTCTGAATTTTGGATGGTCTTGACTATGGCTTCACTTCATACTGTTCTACTTTCTATATTTCCTATATGACAATCTATTTTCTATTTTTATGTCTTTTCACAGATTGTCCCAAATCCCCCCACCCCATGCCTATGTCCTCCTCATCTTTAACCTCTTAGAATCCTTGGCTTTCTTAAAATATGAGCTCAAGTATCACCTCCTTACTTAATCTTATTCCTCAAGTCATTAATAATGCCAAACACCCCTTGAAAAAAATCTTGTGTTTACTTTGCATTTATTTTCTATATGCTTATCTATAAGTATATTATATACTCTTGTAGAACATAAGTTCTTTGAGGACAAGGACTGTGTCATTTCTTTCTTTTCATCTTCATGGTCTAGCAAGTTCCTGGCACATAGTTGGGGTTTAATAAATATTTTTTGATTGATTGATTACAAGGAGAATGGAAGATAAGAAAGTGATGAATTGGAATTGGAAAGATTTTGAATGAAATTCAGTGAAGTTATATTAATTAGTACATATAATTAATATATATTATATATAATAATATACATATAATATGTAACATTACATTAATATATAATTAATTAATTGGAATTAAATAGGATAGGAAAAAGACTTGAAGAAAAACAAAGGAAAGGTCTGGTATGTGAAAGCAAGCTGAGAGGTTTATAAAAAGGTAGAAAGGAGTAATTTATTTAATTTTCTTTTTAATAAATGAGTCACTTATGTAGAAACACATCTTATATTTTATCTAACATGTTAATTGAACTCCACTATATATAATATGCTTTTATACTATGTACATATATATTTGACATATATTTTCCTACTTTTTATGCATCCTTTAAAAGGCTATAAAATCTGAATTATTATGTAAAACCATATTAATGAGTCCATGGGAAGAAGCAAGACTTCGCAGAAAGCAGGCTAGTGTCTGGAAAGAAGTTGTGTGTTTGAGTGTAGAATATTCTATTTATTAGTTGTATGACCCAAATAAAGTCTTAAGTAAGACAAAAGAACCATCCTGAACCTCAGTTTCTACATCTTTAACATTAGGGGAGATCGCCAAGATTCTTGTCAGTTTTGTTCCATGAGACAATCAAAAGAAGCATAGTCTGAATAGGAGTTTTTCATATTTGTCAACAGTACTACTCCTTAGTAAGTACAGAGCATGAAGCCAGAATACACAGATCCCTGTCCACAGGGGGTTTCCTCCTCCAACTGCCAAGTGTCAAGTCAAGGCAGTTTCTGCTCTTGGCCAGCTGTCAATTTCTTTAGCTCTTACACCTTTGACTCACAGACATTTTGCTTCCCTCCCTGTTCCTACCTGTGCCTATATGCTTGCCTAATTACCTGGGCACCACTCCCGGCCCTCGCCATTTCCTGTCTGCCATGTCATGATGACTCTGCAATCTCCTTCATCCTTCATTCTGGCTCTTGCTTTATGGCTTTTTATGAGAGTGTGTTTGGCCTCTGACCCCCTTTATGCCTACTGTTGATTTTCATAGAGTTAAAGGGGTGTTAAAGATAAGGCACATAAGGTAGCTGCTTTTGTTTTTCTCGCTGCCCATGACTTTAATAGAATTTATGAAACTGTGATTTAGTATTGGAAAAAGAGAATATAAAGTCTTAAAACATGAGTGCACATCATTCTTTTGTTATTTACTCTTTCTGTGAGCTTGGATGAGTCACAGAACTTTTGGAATTCAGTCTCCTTATCTACAAAATTAGGGGACTGGATCTAAGGGCTTTGATGGCCCCTCCTTGATTTGAATCTGTGAGCTTATTATCTTATGAACTTTTGCTTCTTCCCCATAGAGTGAATTGTTATTCTTTATTTAATTCATATCAATCTGTGTATGACAAATACATATAAACCTATATATAAAACTTAATTTAAAAAGATTTAGTGTTAAGCTCTCATGTACCAAGAACTCTCAGATGTCAGCATCTGGTGTTTGCTTAGCTCAGTAGGACTGTACCCACTCTAGTAGCTCCAAAGAACATATAACCAACTATGGAATATGATCCACCCATGTAACAATAGCTTTGGACACTGAAAAGCTGCTTAAGCGGGGCTTTTAGATAGACCCCACCTATCAGTCCAGCCTAGTACATAATTATATGATCCTAAGGAGGAATCTTTAATTCTATGTTTCTATTAATCTCAATTAATATATTAATCTCTAATTCTATGTTTCTATAGAAAACTATGTTTGTTAAATAGCAAATTACAATCACCCACTGTTGGTGTTTATTCCTTCAGACTGGGCTGCCACAAATCATTGAAGTTATTTGGAATCCTTTTGGTACACCATTTTTTTCTAGCAGAGCATCCATTCGGAGGATGCTAGTCTCAAAGATTTTATGGTAGGCCAAAGTTAGGCCAGGAAGGAACATGGCCCAGGGTCTCTGAGAATGAAGACTCAGATGAATGATTTAGTTTGTATAGAGCTCTCCTTAGAGCTTAGGACATTTGAAAGAGAGAAACCTCCTCAGAGTAAATAGAATATGCTTTCTAGCCTTTCAGGGAGCTCCTCAGATGAAACAGAAATGGGTTCTATCTAGGGCCCATGAAATAAAAGTAATGAAGTATCATGACTTTCAGTGATTTTATTGACCCAGATCAGAAAGAATCAGGTTCCACAGCAATGGGACTGGTACAATGGCCTTATCTTTGTGGCAGAATGATTCTTGACAGGAATAGGTCCCCTTGAATTATGGGATGGACCAAAACAGGTTCCTGGCATAGATATTCAAGAATTATGCACCCTGGGTAGGAATAACTGAATTACCATTTTCATCATCCACAAATATTTATTAATGATGGAGCTGGCACCACACTAAGCACTGGATTGTGTGTGTGTGTGTGTGTGTGTCTGTGTGTGTGTGTGATAAATTGAAAGTAATCTCTGAGGGAAAACATTAGCAGTAGTAGGAGGGGAATTGAGGCTGGGAAAGGCTTCTTGCAGGGTTTGAAATTTGAGCTGAGACTTGAAGGAAGACAGAGAAGGCAGAAAATGAGGTGTGATAAATGAACATTCAGACATAGGGGCAGCATGTCCCATCAGAGACTAAAAACAGCCAGGTGGAATTATAAGAAGAACTGGAGTGACTCCACAAATTACCCTTGGCTATTTCTTATGGTAATACAAAAACTGGGTGACAAAAATCCTATGCTATGAGGAGATAGAGGGGAAGAATGTAGATGGAACCCCTCTGATACACTCCCACCACCATACTGGATAAAGCACAACAAGTCATTGTTGAATCCCCATGAAGCTTATAAGGACCACTGGAACCAAGGGACAGATTAAAACCTACTTATCATGAACACCCTGTCCCTCCTACCCCCACATCTTTGGGTGCCAGATTAACTTGCAGGTCAGGCACTTACAGGAAGTATAATGTACAGCTAATATACTGACTTACATTGGCAGAGAGAATTTCCTCTTTAGCAATTTTTTTTCCAATGAAATTACAGTTACAATTCTTATCCCTATTAGAAATTTAAAATTATAGATCAATACAAATAATTATAATTGCTTATTAACAATTGAAATTAATTTGAAATTGCATCATAGATAATGGATACATGGTCCATTATGGATCAATCTATTTACAGTTAGTCTAAGACCTCATAAGAATTCTTGGCAATTAGTTTTCCTTCATTTTTTTTCCTTTTATGATAATAGTCAGTATGTGTCCACTATTCTGGCTTTGCTTTTTTTGTTTCAGATTATTTAATAAAAAACCCTTTGCATATTGCTTTGTATTCCCCATAATTCTCCAAATTAATTGTGTAATAGTATCCCATTACATTTATGTTTCACAATTTCTTTAAATATTCCCTTAATGTTGGACATTTAAACTACTTCCAGTTTTTTGTTCTTGTAAAAATCTTTGGACTTTTATTATTCTGTCATTACAATTTTATCAGAAACAAATTTTTTTTTTTTACAGAAAGTAAAAAACATGCAATTTACACAAATAAGTAAGCAGCACACACTCCATGAAATTGGAGGTTATAAGCTTAATGTGAGGCCCTGAATTTTCTGTCAAATAACCAATATTACCTACTTACTAGACACTTGTGTAAGCCTAAGCAATTCATGCCCCCTTTCTGAAGTGTTTCTCTTTTATATAATGAAAGGCTTGGACTAACATGGTCCCATCTAGTTTTCAACATTGTGCTACACCTTTCCTCAATGAAGATTTTTGAAGAACATATTTGTCTCGCTATGTATAGTAATGTAAAATGAACAATTATTTGTTTGTTTTTCCAAAACATATTTCCATATCAGTCATGTTGTGAAAGAGAATCAGAACAAAAAGGAGAAACCATAAGAAAGAAAAATAAAAACAAAAAACAAATAAAGAAAAATGAAAATAGTATGCTTTGACATACATTCAGACTCCATAGTTCTTTTTCTGGATATGAATGGCATTTTCTATCTCAAGTCTTTTGGGTCTTGGATCACCTCATTACTGAAAGAAGATCTAAGTCTATAATAGCTAATCATCACATAGTGTTGTTACTGTGTATAATGTTCTTGTTCTGCTCACTTCATTCAGCATCGGGAAATGAACAATCATTTGGAGAATGTGATCATAATGAACAATCTGCATGTTTTAGACCCTAACAGTCCTCTCTCTTCTGAGCAAGATTAAAGGGTGTAAGGATTGTGAGGTAGAAGTATAAATTATCTGCTTAGGTGTATTTTTCTTTGTTCTTGTATATAGATTCTGGGATAAAAACCAACCATGGTAAATCCAGCTTCAAACACTTCTCATTGTGTGACCTAGTCAAATTATTTAATCTTTATTTGCTTCAGTTTCCTTATCTGCAACCCAACACCCAGGGTTGTCAGGATAAAAGGAGATAGCATTGGTAAAGCATCTTGCAAACCTTAAAGTATTATGCAAATATAAATTACTATTATTAATGAGTTTTATTTTCATCATTATCATTGAGCATCTATAATATGCAGAAGATTGCACTGTTTCTTACACTAACCCTTGAGAGCCATATTGAATTTGAGAGATTGCAAATTCCTATTGAGAGACATCTCAAGACTAATGCCAAATTGATGGAATTGCTGGCATTTTTTTAAATACTAGGAGTGCATAAAATAATCCCCAGAGAGCAATTTGAAGGTGGAAAAAATACAGCTTACCTAATGGCAATATCAAAATTTTGGAGAAAGAAATGGAAGGTTTGCAATTACACTGTAACATAGTACTTAGTGAGGTAGGAAGAATAATAATTCAATTTTTATAACATGGTTACATTGAAATATAAACACCGGAGGAAA
Source organism: Myrmecobius fasciatus (assembly GCA_023553655.1). Lineage (NCBI taxonomy): Eukaryota > Metazoa > Chordata > Mammalia > Dasyuromorphia > Myrmecobiidae > Myrmecobius > Myrmecobius fasciatus. The sequence continues at coordinate 407,578 of JAJPUD010001102.1, forward strand.
AAATCACAGATTTTGTTATTGAAGAAGGATAAATTTTGGAGATAAATATAAGCCTTCAAAGTGTTGTTTTACATCATAAAACATTGAAAGGATTTGGTTGGTGTTTTTAAAACTATTTTTATAGCACATTCTCATTTTAACCTTTATTGCTTTGAGGGGAGAAATAACCATGAAATAGAACTTTATTAAAATTTTTAAATCCCATTTTTCTTTTCTTAAAATAGAAAAAATTTATTGTTTTACCTCACAGAGTCAAGATGAGTAAAATTAATAACCAATTCGTAAAATACTTTGATTCTATGTAATCACTAAATTGATGAGAAAAGAAAAAACTTTTTTCCATATTAGGGCAACACAAAACAATTTATTTGCATTAATATTTCATGTAGAAGTTTTTTGAATGGTTTGAGTGCAAGAGATTAGAGAATCCTGTTCTTTCTTGAAGTAATTTTTTCTAAGATTTCTATATATAGCATCAGTACATCTGTAACATAGTAATTCATTAATAAACTCTTCCCATCTGTCCATTATTTTTGTCTTTCCTTTAAACTTTTGTGTGTAGTTTTTTTAAATCACAAATAAATTTTTACTAGTTACTTTAAAAAAAAGTTTTATTTTGTATCTTATACTATATTCACTTCCCAGTTTACTTCCATGTCATTGAAATTTTCCTTATAAATATAACAAAAAAGCTGTTAAACACAACAAATCAATGAGACAACTTCTTGTGAGATTATATGTGAAATTCCACATCTATAGTTCCTCCTCCTCCTCCCAAGTTCTATCATCTCCACAGGGAAATGGAAGTTTGTTTCATTATCTGTTCTACTGGACTAAGATTGATCATTACAATTAATCAGAGTTGAGTTATCTTTCAGTTTTGTTTACTTTTATACTATTTTAGGAGGCAACTAGGTGACCCAATGGATAGAATAGAAGGCTGGAAGTCAAATCCAAGATCTAAGTTCAAATACAACCTTAGACATTAGTTCTGTAACCCTGGGGAAGTCACTAAATCTATGCTGGCCTTAATCTCTTAATAAAAGAAATGTCAAGATACTCAAGTATTTTTGCCAAGAAAATCCTATATAGGGATAATGAAGAGTTGAACCTGACAGAAGTATTCAAAAACAAGAAATTAAGAAGAAAATTTAATTATTAATAAAGGGCAATTAGATACTATAGTGAATAGAGTGCTGGACTGGAGTCAGGAAGACTTATCTGTCTGGCCTCAGATCTTGTTTGTTTTTCCAAAACAAATCTGGCCTCAGATACTTCTTAGCTGTGGGATTCTGGGCAAGTCACTTTACCTTATTTGCATCTGTTTTGTCATCTATAAACTGATCTGGAGAAGGAAATGGCAAACCATTTCATTGTCTTTGCCATGAAAATCCTAAATGGGGTCACAAAGAGTTGGAAATAATTGAACAGCAACATACTATTTTAGTCATTGGATGTATTGTTCTCCTAATTCTACATAATTTATTCAGAATCAGTTTAAATAAATCTTCCTAAACTTCTCTGAATCTCTCATATTCACAATATTTAATAATGCAATAGATTCAGATGCTAAAATTTGTTCATACAATTCCCGATTGATGAGCATACATATTGTTACCAATTTCCTGTCACATATCTTGCTATATGTATTTTGGCATGCCTTGTACCTTCTCTTCCCTTCCATTCCCTTCTCTTCCTTCCTTTCCCTTCCCTTCACCTTCTTTCCTTCACTCCCTTTCTCTCTCTCCTTCTCTCTCTCTCTCTTTCTCTCTCTCTCTCCCCTTTCTTTGTTTCTTTCCTTCCTCCCTCCCTTTCCCTTTCTTCCTTTCTTCCTTTCTTCCTTCCTTCCTTCCTTCCTTCCTTCCTTCCTTCCTTCCTTCCTTCTTTCCTTCCTTCCTTCCTTCCTTCTTTCCTTTCTCCCTTCCTTCCTTCCTTCCTTCCTTCTTTCCTTCCTCCCTTCCTTCCTTCCTTCTTTCTTTCTTTCCTTCTTTCCTTCTTTCCTTCTTTCCTTTCTTTCTTGTGTCCTAAGTCATTGAGGTTTGACCCAAATTCATTGAAAAGGAAGTTTGCCATTTAATTAAGAGGAGCAGAGTCACACTTTTTGGCTCTTCATACTCTTACCTTTTTAATGCTAACTATGGTAAAAGTTATGGTTCCTATTTGAGGCTTCCCAAAAGGGCAAGTAAAAGAGATACCAAGTGCATAATAAAAATCAGATATAGGAAATAAAGAGAAAGAAATGATAAGCATAAAAGAATCACTTTCCATTGAATAAGTAGTTAATTTATAATCACTGGTACTGTGAGGCTGGTAGTTAAGCTTTAATGTGACCTAAAACATCCCATTGATTTTTTTCTTGCAAAACTATTAACCTTCTTACATTTCATCTCTTTTGGGAATTATCTAATTCTTTCCCAATATAAATCTGATAGTAAATGGGCCAGTCTCAGTCCTTCTTCTGGTGGTGACTGATGTCTCTGAAGCAGATACTTTCCTGGCTACCAGACTATTCCAGCTATTTCAATAGACACTGGTAGACCAAGAGGCTTCAAGCAAAAGTTCCTCCTGTTTTAAAAGGTCCCTTGAATCATTAGCTCTTTTGTTTCAGGAACCAATTAGGGTACTCTCATATGTGGCCATAATCTTGTCCTCCCTCCCCTAAGGTCCCATCCAATTCAAGCAGGGGGAGAATCTGTGCTCCATACTTTGTACAAATTAATTTTACAGTTCCAAGTTTCCATACACATTGCTAAGCACTTACAATAATGGGTAAGAAGGTAAGCTAAGTACTGAGTTTACAAACATAAACATTTTAAAATAGGCCCTACCATGGAAGAACTTACATTCCAATGGGAGATAGGGCATGTAAGCAGATAAAAGATATGAGAAAGATGAGAACATTTACATCTGAGATATATAATGTCTTTACAGAGTAGGTGGCACCTAGGCTAAGCCTTAAATCAAAAGAAGGCTTCTGAGAGTTGGAAATGAATATATTCTGTACATGAGGGACATAATATGGATTGATAGAGGAAAAGTAATGTGCACAAGTAGGATGCAGACAGATAGTAAGGGTTTTAAACACCAAGATGGGGAGTTAATATTTAATCTAAAAGGAAAAAAGGAACTGTTGGAAATTTTTGAACAAGAGAAAGATGGCAAAAACTACTTTGGGAAACTTATTTTGTAATTGTGGAAGATAGATTGGGAGAGAGATTGTAAAAAGGGAGTCATTAAGAGTCTATTTCAATAGTCCAGGTAAAAGGTGATAAGAGCCTAAACTTGAGTCACTGTGATTAGAAAAAAGGGAAAGGATATTATATCCATCTCTCTATTGATATATTTATTTATCTCTTACCTATCATCTCTATTAATATATTCAAAAATATATACAGAACAAATACAAAATAATTTGGAAGGCAGCTAGAGGAATCAGGAAAGACTTTAAGCAAATATTTATGAAGCATTTACTGGGTGCCAAGCATATGGCTGATATGCCCTCGAGAATCTTATATTCCAGCAATATATATCAGCAAAAAACATACAAAGAAGGTGTGTGTAGTCTTGGCATTGTCAAACAAATTAAGATACTGGATACAGATGCCTGCTGCATTCTCGACAGAGCTCTCCAAGTGTTTTACCCTTTTTTGACACCTTCTCTTACTCCTCAACAAGGGGCTGGTAAAAAGGAAGACATTTCAGAAATTTGCAAATCGGTTCTTAGAGTTTATTTACCTTTCTGTTTGCTATGCATTTTAGCATGATAATTGTAGTTAACCATTTGCTTTGCTATATATCCTTGCTCAAATGCAAAAAAGATGGGTCATAATGGAATAATATTTGGCAATTGATATATGGAGTAATTGAAAATGAGGTGTTAAAAATTATACCAAAGTTTCTATTCCGTATAATTGAAAGAATGATGGTGCTCTTGAAAGGAAGGGAAATCTGGAAGAGGGATAGAAAGTGGTGTTTGAGTTGAGGCTGACACTGAACCCCAATGAGTTGAAGGGATTTAGTTGTGTTATAGAGCTCTTGAGTGGCAGATACTTCTGATTCATTTTCTATTGAAAATGATTTTTTTTAATTTATGGAATAAAACAAATATTTCCATAACACAATATAATAAAAATGATTGCACATGAGACCATAAATCTATTATATATAAATTGTTATTCCTTTTCCATATATAATAAACATATCATGTAAATTTCTTTCTCCCTTCCCCTTGAGAAGGCTACCAATTAGATGCAAATATGTATGCATGTATTATATATGTAAAATTATTCTATATATCCTTCTATTTATCACTTCTTTATCTGGATGCAGTCTGCATGTTCCTTCATAGGTCCTTTGTAGTAAATCTGGGTATTTATAATAATCAAAATTATTTATTTGTTCACAAATTTTTTTCTTAAAACAATATTGCTATTATTATATACATATTCTTTTGGTTATACTTATTTCAAAATGGTCCCATGCAGCCTAGCTTTATAGAGAGTACATATTTAATAAATGCTCTTAACTGAGTAATTTCAAAAAGTAATACTCACAAGTTGCCTAAGAATCTTGACATTTAAAATGCCAAGAAAACTGATTAGAGGTTTTATTCAAGAGTGCTTTGCAATAACAAGAATAATATAATCAAGATGAAAAGAAAAAGAAAATACAATTCTAGCTGCTACATGGCACCTTAAGGTTTACAAATGTCTTTAGATACATGATCTTACTGATTTTTGTAACCTTATAAATGAAATTTTACAAATCAGGGAACTGTAGTTAAGAAGAATAATTAAAGGACTTGTCTATAGTCACATAGTAAACATCAGAGGTAAGATTGGAACACAGATTTCTAATTTCAAGTCCATATTTTTTTATTTATTTTATTTATTAGGCCATGTTGCAGCTATACAAATGTTTCTGGAATGTCTTTTTTTCCCTGTTAAAAACATGTGGGGCAGCTAGGTGGAGCAGTGGATAGAGCATCAGCTTTGACATCAAAAGGACCTGAGTTCAAATCTAGTATCAGATACTTAATACTAGCTGTGTGACCCTGGGCAAGTCACTTAACCCCCATTGCTTCAGGGGGGAAAAAGATAACATGTTCTAATACCTTCCCATGAAGAAAATGTTCTATATTAGCTCTGCCACTTCTAATGAGGCAAATCATCTACCATTTCTTTCAAATTTTTTTCTTCTGATTTTTAAAACTGAGTGACATGAAATAAAGTAGTAGAAATATAATGCAACTGAAAGAAGACTTGGGTTCTAGTTCCATTTATTACTAACTAACAATGTGACTTTCTATAAGTAGTTCTACCTTTGTGGGTCTCATTTTTCTTCTCTATAAAATGAAATGATATGAATTAGACAATCTTTAAACTTCCTTCCAGTTTTGACATGCCATGATGCTGATTCTAACACAATCTAGAAGAGATACATTTCAATGATACTAAAGGGTTAACTTACTTGATTAATCTTAATGGGATGTGTCAGAACAGAAAAATAATGTTTCACTTATTCTTCAATCATTGGGTCTTTATTATACTGATTTATTAAGAAGCATTATTATTACTAGTTCCCTCAAATGATACCAAAGGAAAAGCTAATGAAATCAGTCAAAACAAATGTTTGCTAATTAAAAAAAAAGTGATGTCGTCCCAGCAGCAAAATAATTTCATCTTGATAAATATGTATGATAGCAGTGAATTACCACTGGGTGCCTGGCTTTCCTTTTTCTAAATTTTGCAGTAATAATGAACAACCCATGTACAAGTTCCAAGTATTTTAAAATAGGGTTAAGCACTGGACAGATGCTTTTGGGAAATTTGTTTAAAAGTAGAAGATGCTATATTTTGATCACTTTGTATTCTGCTATTATGTTGGGTGCTCCTGGCTTAAAATACACCTTTGCCCACAAGGATCCTTCAGGCTAATTGCAGCAGCTGGGAAACTGCCCTGATTGGCAGGAGTTTTTCAGGAACACAGCTTCAGGCAATCACCAACAGGCATCTATCTACAAATCTAGGTAGAGTTTGGAGTGGTACCATCTTCAGTGTTGATGTAGAGATTAACACAAGGTCCAGACCAAATACTATTTTGTGATCATAAATAAAAGGATGGTTTTAAAGGTGATGTGTATAAAAAATAAGAGAGAAAACTATTACCTGTAATGGAGCATGATGAAATAACTGAAGCTATGCTCTCAATAACAACAAAAAAAGAAAGTATCATGGCGATTTAAGGGGGCCAAAAATGGAGATGGTGCCTTTCAATCATGTTGCAAATCATTAAAGCAACTCTAGACAAGATCATTGGCTCCAGGTTGAAGGAAAAGTCAATACTTATTTACTTGCTACAACTAGCTTTCCCACCCTTTTGCCTGAAGGCAGTGCTGTGGCTATCGGAATTTTGAAAACTGAGGCATTATTTTGGTGAAACATGCACTCAAATATCTGAATGGATCTTCCTAATTTCTTGTCAATATTAATATGTAAACTATCAGATTCTAGGACTTTTTGATTCATTGCTCTGACTATGGTATTAACTTTTCTGGTCATGATAGAATTTCATATAGCAAAACTCTGAACTTTAGCAATCCACACATACATTAGCAAGTTAAGTCTCTATCCCTCTGCCAGCTAGATACTCAGGAATCAAGCAGTACACCTTGGTACCAAATGGTCAGGGATCACTCTGATCATGATACTTTTCTAATGCTATTGGTTCAAGCCCCAGTTTTGGTATTTTTTCCCAATATTTAATGTGAGTAATTAGCACTCCAACTCATTTAACTAATTAACATCAATCAGATTTTTTAAAGGATATCTACTTGGAAGATATATCAAAAATAAAAGTAAAATATTTTCCTCATCAACTAGGAACATACTCTTTCCTATGCTTCATTGGTACCTGGGAAAATGGATCCAAACTTCCTTACTTTGTAAGCAGATCCAAAACCATCTAAGCATATGCTCAAAATCAGGGAATCAAGCACTTTCTTTGTGAGTCTTTCGGGGAAACCTTTCCAGTTCCCCAAACTGTTCCATATGGATTGGCCACAGGTTGAACACATTGTGCATTCTCTGAGAATGGGATTCTATCGGTAAGGTCCATATTGTATTTGTATATTCTTTCAGTTATATGGAGGTTCATCAGAAATGTTAAGGACTGACATACACTATTTTTCTATGAAATTACCTTGAAGTGAGAAGAGTTAAGTACAAATCCTACTTATACCTGTGTGATCTTGAGCACATCACTTAATTTCCCTAGTTCTGTTTCCTCATCTAAAAAGAGAGATAGGGCTAGGTGATCTTTTAGGTCTCTTTTAGTTCCAAAATATAATTGTTTTATGGTTAGAGACTTAAAGGAACATCAAAGGTGTCTAGTCCAAACATTTCATTTTTCAGCTGAGCCCAAAGAGGCTAAGATAATTTTCCCATGGTCATTTTGGAAGTGGCAAAAATAGAATTTGAATTGAGGTCTCTTTTCACTACACTACTTTCACTAGAACCTTGAAAAGGACTTCAAAGATTATCTAATCAAAATTCCTATTCAGCTGTATGAATCTCTCTATAAGAAGTGCCCATATGGTCCTCTTGAAGACTTTCAGAAAGAAGAAACCCATTTCTTCCAAAGCAGTTCATTGTATTTTGTTCAACTTTAATTATTGGAAGGTTCTTCCCTATGCTAAGCTAAAAATCTCTCCCTTAGCAACTTCTGAGACACTGTTCCTAACTCTATTCACTGAGATACAAAAACCCAAAAATAATCTCCTCAATAACAATCTTTGAAATCTTTAAGTTTAATTATGTCTCTTCTAAGATTTCTCTTCCACAGGAGAAAACATTCTCAGATAAAACAGCTAATATTCCTTTTACTGTCTTGTTAATTCTCTACATATACTTATTTAACCCTAATCCTAACTCTAATAGTTTCTCAATGTCATAATAAGAATATTTCTGTATAAAATCTTTAGTATGATTATGAGTCCACTCACCACTAAAAAGAGGCAATATAAGCAGAGGACAAGATTGAATGACAGAGAATCTAGGTGTAAATACTGCTATGCTCCTTAGTACTTGTATAACCATGGGCAAATCACTTAACTTCTTTGGGCCTCAATTTCTTTTCCTGTAAAATACAAGAGTTGGCTTAGATGATCTCTCATATCCCTTTCAGGTCTAAAAGCATGATTCTTTGATGTTGGCACTATTTACCAACTACAATAGAGACTTTCAGAAATGGCTTTCTTGGGGGCGGAGCCAAGATGGCAGAGTGAAAACGTGACTCTCTGCATCCTCCTCCAATCTTCTCTCAAACCAACAATAAAATAAGCCTCTGAACTGATCTTCAAGTCAACGAATCCAGAAATATTTGGACACTGCTTTCTGAAGAACTTCATATCAGGTTTGTCTAACTCAGACAGAGGGATAAGCAGTGGACTCGGGTATAGGCCAGAAGTGAGGGTGGGACTCAGCTCAGCTTATCGTGGCAGAAACTCCACACTCCAAACTCCAAACACCTGGAGTTTATCTGAGGCACTCGGGACACTCTGCCCTGATTGGGGGCAGGTGTTCTGGCAGATTTGTCTTGTTTAAGGAGTAATTCGGACTTAGTCCTAGCCCCCACCAGCCCAGCACCTTAAGTTAATTCGCCAAAGTGCCCCAGGGCAAAGATCTTCAGCCGCCGTTTTTTCCAAGCCATAAAGAGACATCCACGCTGTCTAAAAAAAATGAAGAAGCAAAAGACAGCTCTCACCATAGACAGCTTTTATCAAGAGAAAGAAGGGATGACCACAGATACAGAGGTTCCTTTAGACAAAACTCCAAAGGAAGTTATTGAGGACCATCACTGGTCCCCTTTTCAAAAGGCCTTTCTGGAAGATTGCATAAAGAACCTCATAAGAGAGCTGAAGGATAAATGGGAAAATAAATTGAAATCAGTGCAAGAAGGATATGATGCCCTGCAAAAGAGATATGAAAAAGACACCAATTTATTGAAAAATAAAATTAGTGAAGTGGAAAAAGAGTGCAATGAACAAAAAAATTCAATTGGCCAGTTACAAAAGGAGCTTAAAAAGGTAACTGAAGAAAACAACATTTTAAAAATAAGAATTGAACAAATGCAAGTGAATGATTCAATAAGACTTCAAGAATCAGTCAAACAAAAACAAAAAAAAATGAAAAATTAGAAGAAAATATGAAATATCTCCTAGGAAAA
>JAJPUD010001102.1:417202-464124 GCA_023553655.1 Myrmecobius fasciatus
TAGGAAAAACAACTGACTTGGAAAATAGATCTAGGAGAGACAATCTAAGGATTATTGGACTTCCTGAAAGCCATGATGAAAAAAAGAATCTAAATACTATCTTCCAGGAAATCCTGAAAGAAAACTGCCCTGAGATTGTAGAATCAGAAGGCAAAATCACCATTGAAAGAATTCACCTATCACCTCCTGAAAGAGACCCCAAAATTAAAACCCCAAGGAATATCGTGGCTCAATTTCAGGACTATAGCACCAAGGAAAAGATTCTGCTAGCAGCTAGAAAGAAACAATTCAAATATCGAGGATCAATAATTAGAATCACACACGATCTGTCAGCCTCCACATTGAAGGATCAAAGGGCCTGGAACCAGATATTCCGAAAGGCAAAGGAACTTGGATTACAGCCAAGAATAACCTATCCAGCTAAAATGAGCATTTTCCTCCAGGGAAGAAGATGGTCATTCAATGATATAGGTGAATTTCACCTATTTCTAATGAAAAGACAAGATCTGAACAAAAAAAATTGATCTCCAAACACAGAACTCAAGAGAAGCATAAAAAGGTAAAAAGGAAAGGACTCTTGAGAACTTTATTTCTACTATGGGGATACTTAAAGTTTGGGGGTATAATTAACTAGATATTACTTTGATAATATGAAAAAGAAAACTAGAGGGGGAAAGGTTGTTATACTGGGGGAAAGAGGGAAAAAGTGGTAAAATAAGATCTAAAAAAAAGGAGGTAAAAACAAGGTAAAATCTCTTGAAGAGGCAAAGAAAACCTAATATAATTGAGAGAAAGAGGGGAGGGAGATGAGCATTGTGTAGATCTTACTCTCATCAGGTTGGGTTCTAAAAGTGTATATCAGACACTTGATTTCACATAGAAACTTGTCTGTTGCTAGAGGGAAGTGGGAGGGAAAGGAGGAAAAAGAAAGGTATAAACTATTAGAAGGGAAAATAGAAGAATCAGGGGAAAGGAGTTAAAAAAGGGGGAGGGGATCTAAAGGGTGGTGGATTGTTTGGGAGAGGGGGTCATCAAAAGCAAAGTACTGAGGAGGGGGGAAGGGAGATAGGGGAAAGGAAAGGGGAAAACATAACTTGGGTAAATAAGATGGCAGGAAATAAAGAATTAGTTATTCTAACTGTGAATGTGAATGGGATGAACTCTCCCATAAAGCTGAAGCGGATATCAGACTGGATTAAAAACTAGAATCCCACAATATGTTGTCTACAAGAAACGCATCTAAAACATAGTGACACATATAGGATGAAGGTAAAAGGCTGGAGCAGAACCTATTATGCTTCAGTTGAACAAAAAAAAAGCAGGGGTAGCAATCCTTATCTCAGATCAAGTAAAAGCCAAGATAGATCTAATCAAAAGAGATAAGGAAGGAAACTATATTTTATTAAAGGGTACCATAGATAATGTAGCAATATCAATACCAAATATATATGCACCAAGTGCAATAGCATCCAAATTCCTAGGGGAGAAATTAAGAGAGACGCAAGAAAAAATAGCCAAACTATACTAGTGGGGGATCTCAACCTTGCTCTCTCAGAATTAGATAAATCAAACCACAAAATAAACAAGAAAGAAATTAGAGAGATAAACCAGTTGTTAGAAAAGTTAGGTATGTTAGATCTATGGAGAAAGTTGAATGGAGACAGTAGGGATTTTACTTTTTTTCTCAGCAGTCCATGGAACCTATACAAAAATTGACCATGTGTTAGAGCATAAAAAACTCAAAATCAAATGCAGAAAGGCAGAAATAGTAAATGCATCTTTTTCAGATCATGATGCAATAAAAATCACATGCAATATAAGGCCAGGAGAAAATAAACCAAAAGTTAATTGGAAATTAAATAATCTAATCCTGAAGAATGAATGGGTGAAGGAGCAAATCATGGATACAATCAATAATTTCATCCAGGAGAATGACAATAAGGAGACAACATACCAAAATTTGTGGGATATGGCCAAAGCGGTTATAAGGGGCAATTTTATATCTTTAGATGCTTACTTGCATAAAATAGAGAAAGAAAAGATCAACGAATTGGGCTTATTATTAAAAAAAACTAGAAAAAGAACAAATTAAAAACCCTCAATTAAATACCAAATTGGAAATTCTAAAAATAAAAGGAGAAATTAATAAAATTGAAAACAAGAAAACTATTGAATTAATAAATAAAACTAAGAGTTGGTTCTATGAAAAAAACCAACAAAATAGATAAGCCTTTAGTTAATTTGATAAGAAAAAGGAAAGAGGAAAATCAAATTGTTAGTCTCAAGAATGATAAGGGAGAACTTTCCTCAAATGAAGAGGAAATTAGAGCAATAATTGGGAGTTACTTTGCCCAACTTTATGCCAGTAAGTTTGATAATCTAAATGAAATGGAGGAATATCTACAAAAATATAGATTGCCCGGGCTAACAGAAGAGGATATAAATTGTTTACATAGCCCCATATTAGAAAAAGAAATAGAACAAGCTATTAACCAACTCCCTAAGAAAAAAATCCCCAGGGCCAGATGGATTTACATGTGAATTCTACCAAACATTCAAAGAACAATTAATTCCAATACTATACAAACTATTTGAGAAAATAGGGACAGAAGCTATACTGCCAAATTCCTTCTATGAGACCTATATGGTGCTGATAGCTAAACCAGGTAGGGTGAAAACAGAGAAAGAAAACTATAGACCAATTTCCCTAATGAATATTGATGCAAAAATTTTAAATAAAATATTAGCAATGAGATTACAGAAAGTCATCCCCAGGATAGTACACTATGACCAAGTAGGACTTACACCAGGGATGCAGGGCTGGTTCAGTATTAGGAAAACTATCAGCATAATTAATTATATTAATAACCAAACTATCAAAAACCATATGGTTATCTCAAGAGATGCAGAAAAAGCATTTGATAAAATCCAACACCCTTTCCTATTAAAAACACTAGAGAGTATAGGAATAAATGAGCTTTTCCTTAAAATGATCAGTAGCATCTATTTAAAATCATCAGCAAGTATCATATGTAATGGAGACAAAGTAAAAAAATAAGATCAGGAGTGAAACAAGGCTGCCCACTGTCCCCATTACTATTTAATATTGTATTAGAAATGTTAGCTTTAGCAATAAGAGAAGAAAAGGAGATAAAAAAGAATCAGAGTAGATAATGAAGAAACCAAATTATCACTCTTTGCAGATGACATGATGGTATACTTAGAGAACCCTAGAGACTCAACTAAAAAACTACTAGAAACAATTCACAACTTTAGCAAAGTGGCAGGATTCAAAATTAATCCACATAAATCATCAGCATTTTTATATATTACCAACAAAGTTCAGCAGCAAGAGATACAAAAAGAAATTCCATTCCAAATAACAGATGATAGAATAAAATATTTGGGAATCTATCTGCTAAGGAAAAGTCAGAAACTATAAGAACTAAACTACAAAACACTTTCCACACAAATAAAATCAGACCTAATCAATTGGAAAAACATTAAGTGCTCATGGGTAGGCAGAGCGAAAATAATAAAAATGACAATACTACCCAAACTAATCTACTTATTTAGCGCCATACCAATCAAATTCCCAAGAAATTATTTTACAGATCTAGAAAAAAAACAGTAGCAAAGTTCATTTGGAAGAACAAAAGGTCAAGGATTTCAAGGGGATTAATGAAAAAAAAGGCAGATGAAGGTGGCCTTGCTGTACCAGATCTAAAACTATATTATAAAGCAGCGGTCATCAAAACCATTTGGTACTGACTAAGAAATAGAGCAGTCAATCAGTGGCACAGGATAGGTTATCAGGACAATCTAGGCAATAACCTTAACAATTTAGTGTTTGATAAACCCAAAGACCCCAGCTTTTGGAATAAGTACTCACTATTCGGCAAAAACTGCTGGGAAAATTGGAAACTAGTGTGGAAGAAATTAGGGCTTGACCCACACCTAACACCACATACCAAGATAAGATCTAAATGGGTTCATGATCTAGATATAAAGAGTGACTTTGTAAGCAAATTAGAGGAACATAATATAGTTTACCTCTCACACCTGTGGAGATGGAATAAATTTATGTCCAAAGAAGATCTGGAACTCCTAATTGAACACCAGATGGATAATTTTGATTATATTAACTTAAAAAGTTTCTGTACAAATAAAATTAATGCAGACAAGATTAGGAGGGAAGTATCAAATTGGGAAATCATCTTTACATTTAATGGTTCTAATAAAGGCCTCATTTCTAAAATATATAGAGAATTGTCTCATATATATAAGAATTCAAGCCACTCTTCAATAGATAAGTGGCCAAGGGATATGAACAGACAATTTTCAGATGATGAAATTAAAACCATCTCTAGTCATTTGAAAAGTTGCTCCAAATCACTATTGATCAGAGAAATGCAAATTAAGACAACTCTGAGGTACCACTACACACCTGTCAGATTGGCTAAAATGACAGGAAAAGATAACGATGAATGTTGGAGGGGATGTGGGAAAACTGGGACACTAATACATTGTTGGTGGAACTGTGAACGGATCTAACCATTCTGGAGAGCAATTTGGAAATACACTCAAAAAGTTATCAAACTGTGCATACCCTTTGACCCAGCAGTGTTTCTACTGGGTGTATATCCCAAAGAGATCTTAGAGGAGGGAAAGGGACCCACATGTGCAAGAATGTTTGCGGCAGCCCTTTTTGTAGTGGCTAGAAACTGGAAACTGAAAGGATGCCCATCAATTGGAGAGTGGCTGAATAAATTATGGTATATGAATGTTATGGAATATTATTGCTCTGTAAGAAACGACCAGAAGGACAATTTCAGAGAGGCCTGGAGAGACTTGCATGAACTGATGCTGAGTGAAATGAGCAGAACCAGGAGATCATCATACACAGCAACAACAGTATTACATGATGATCAATTCTGATGGACATGGCTCTCTGCAACAAAGAATTGTCTCAAACCAGTTCCAATTGTTCACTGAAGACAACCATGTACACCCAGAGAGAGGGATGTGAAATGTGGACCACAACGTAACATTTTCATGCTCTCTATTGATATTTGCTTGCATTGTGTCGCCTTTCTCTGATTTTCTTTTTTTTCCTTGTGGATAGGATTTTTCTTGCACAACTTGTCAAGCATTTCAACATTATTAACATGTTGTGGACTTCCTGCCATCTGGGGAGGGGAGGGGACTGGGGGTAAAAGTTGTAATGGAAAGCTTTGTAAAGATCAATGCTGGGGAACTACCCATACATAGGTTATACAAATAAAAAGCTTTAATTAAAAAAAAAGAAATGGCTTTCTTTTCTTTAGCACCAAAAGAAAGGCAGTATAGTACTGGATATCCTGCCATCTAAGGGAGGGTTGGGGAGTAGGGGGGGAAAATTTGTAACAGAAAGCTTTGTATGGGTTAATGTTGAAGAATTACTCATACATATGTTTTGCAAATAAAAAGTTAAAAGAAAAAAGAAAGAAAGGAAGTATGGCATAATACTGCCATAAGTATAAAGGCAGGCTTTGCAGGATTTAAGTCCTTCCTGTCACTTTTGCAATGTATATGGAAGCAGAAGTCAATGAGTTTCTCAGTGCCCTTAGCAACTCTCTGAGATCATAAATTTAGGGAAAATTTCCATCTGTATTGGTGGAAGTAATTCTCCATACTGTTGGGGATTTGGATTCCGATAAAAAAGAAAGAAATTTAAATTATCTCTGATACACTTTATTGAAAGAAACTCTTTCATTCTCAGATATTCAAATAAAAAACTTGAGAGTGACAACTTGCTGGATCCACAGTGTAAGGACTCTGGTAGATGGCATTTTGTAACATCCCACTCACTGGGTACATTAGTGCCTATTCACATTGGCACCTCTCTTCCCAGAAATTCAATGTGACATAGTAAACTGCTTACAAGCAATTGTGTTCTGGTAGTACTTTGTAGGAAATTATTGGTCCTGATGTCATATTCCCTGATGATGTATCTCATTAGGGACAATCTCGGTATCTGAAGAAGATATTTTGTATACTTCTTTGAGCTTCCTTCCTTAGATTCATGTGGCTACTTTTTAAGCGACAATTGCTGGAGCTGAACTTGATTGTAGTTTCATATATGCTTACAGAAGGTGCTTGCTCGTCTTTTCTTTCTCTCAAGATGGCGGACAAAAAACCCCAAAAGGTACCAAAGGAAAAGAAAATCAAAAAGGAAAAAAAGGAAAGGAAAAACAAAAAGGAAGATGCTGCTGAAAAAGTAGTGAAAAAGCCTGGAAAGCATTGCAGCCGGAACCCAGTTCTGGCCCGAGGAATCGGTAAATACTCCAGATCTGCCATGTATTCCCGGCGAGCCATGGACAAGCGGAAATATGCTGCACCAAAAACCCGAATTGAAAAGAAAAAGAGAGAGAGGGTGCCTGCAACTATCTCAAAACCAGTTGGCAGCGATAAGAATGGAGGAACCTGTGTGGTAAAGATTCACAAAATGCCTAGGTATTACCCTACTGAGGATCTGCCTAGGAAGCTGCTAAGTCATGGCAAAAAGCCCTTCAGCCAGCATGTGAGGAGACTTCGATCTAGCATCACCCCTGGCACTGTTCTGATCATGCTCACTGGCCGACACAGGGGCAAGCGAGTGGTTTTCCTGAAGCAGCTGGCTAGTGGCTTGCTACTCGTGACTGGACCTCTGACCATCAACCGTGTTCCTCTGCGAAGGACCCATCAGAAATTTGTCATTGCCACCTCTACCAGGGTTAATCTTTCTGGTGTAAAAATTACAAACCATCTTACTGATGCTTACTTCAAGAAGAAGAGGCTCTGCAAACCTCGACACCAAGAAGGAGAGATTTTTGACACGGAAAAAGAGAAATATGAAATTACAGAGCAGCGCAAGACTGATCAGAAAGCAGTAGACTCTCAGATCCTGCCCAAAATCAAGAAAATTCCTCAGCTCCGTGGCTACCTGCGGTCTGTATTTTCTCTCTCCAATGGAGTTTGTCCTCATAAACTGGTGTTTTAAATCCTTGCAGGGAATTCTTATTAAAATATTTGGAATAACTAAAAAAAAAAAAAGAAGAAGAAGAAGAAGGTGCTTGCTCGGCTTATTCAAATGAGGTGAATATTTTTTTTAAATTGTAATGAACACAATATACTTAGCAAATCTTACATTTCTTTTTCAGTGAAGAAGAGAAACACCAAATGGAAAATATTTCATATAATCTTTCCAGTTCTCCTTCCGTGAACTACAACTAGAAAGTGTTAGCGATAACCATATTGAAGCCTGAGTATTGCCAGCTGGTTGCTGCCTTCTAATGTGGGCTGAGTTCTGAGGCTGTTTTTCACTCATTCATGGTATTAGCCATTTTCTGTATCTAAAAGGATTCTAAGGGGGTTTCCAGCATAGCTCACTTTCATAGTGTCTAATAATGCTAATGAATGCTTATTGAATGATTGCTTAAAACTCTAAGGATCCTCCTGGGAATTTGTTGGGAAGAAGGTTAACTGGTTCTTGGCTCCAAAGTGCAAGGAACTTGGGTTCCTGCTTCATTGCATCATTTATGTTGTATAAGCATAGTTCTTGCTATGATTTTTATATGAGCAATAAGGAGGAAAGACATTGCATGCACTCTTCAGAGACAGACATTGCATGCACTCTT
Source organism: Myrmecobius fasciatus (assembly GCA_023553655.1). Lineage (NCBI taxonomy): Eukaryota > Metazoa > Chordata > Mammalia > Dasyuromorphia > Myrmecobiidae > Myrmecobius > Myrmecobius fasciatus. The sequence continues at coordinate 424,861 of JAJPUD010001102.1, forward strand.
CAGAGACACACTCTCAATAAGCTAAGAAGCAAGTACATCATTTGGGGGTAGCCCTTGCTAAGTTAGTGCTTATAGTTTGAAGTCTTTTACATTAGGCATCAGAGATTTAGAACCTGAAGACCACTCAAAGGTTATCTTCAAAGGATTATAGAGTCAGAGACAGGAGAGACCTCCAATATCATCTAGGTCAAAAGTTCTTAACCATTTTGGTGTCATGGATCCCTTTGGCATTCTGGTGCAACCCATGTACCCTTTCTCAGAAGAATATTTTTAATTTAAAAAAATTCTGTTCATTACACGTAAAAACAATTTTTACCATTCATCTAAAAAATTTTTTTAGTTTCAAATTATTTTTCTTCTTCCTTTCCCTCTGCCCTTCCTGAGACAGCAAGGAATTGGATCTAGATTATATATGTGCAAAACACACACAAAAAAAACATATTTTCATATTATTTATGTAGTGAAAGGAAGCACAGACCAAAAAAATTTTTTTTAAAAAGTAATAAGAGTATGTTTTTTTATCTGCATTCAGACTTCATCAGTTCTTCCTGTGGAAGTGAATAGCATTTTTCCTTATAAATCCTTTAGAATTGCCTTGAATATTTGTATTGCTGAGAATCATTGTCATTCATAGTTGATCATAATATGATATTGCTGTTACTGTGTACAGTGTTCTCCTGGTTCTGCTCACTTCACTTCATAAGTCAGAGGACAGCTTAAAACCCTAATTGTGCCACTTTCATGATTTTGGGCATGGCCTTTAACCTTTCTAAGCTGCACTTCTAGGATTCACTTCTGACTCTCCAGATATTTTGTGGTATGCCATACATAGCTCTTCATTATGGAATGTCTCTACCCTTAGATTTCAAATATTAGGAGAATTCTTTGCTTCTAAGGACTCTATCTCTGATTGGTGGCCCCTTCAGAACCTACATTTTAAGGATGCCCAAGCCAATGATGTCTTTATTCCACACCAGGCTGCACTTCTAACACTGATCTTTCTCTAGCTTATCTGCTGTTAGGAATCTTCATTTATTTTCCCTGACCTATTGCAACTGCCTTTTTTATATTATCTTCCCTCATTAGAATGTAAGCTCCTTGAGAGCAAGAACTGTCTGATTGTATTTATATTCCCAGCATTTAGTGCAATTGTCTTGATTTGACAGGATCAGTCTACAACAATCTTTAAAGTCCTTTTGAGTTCTAAATCTATAGCCCTATGACTAATCTAGTTTATTTCAAAGAGGATTGTTTGCAAACCTGCCTCTCTGCAACTTCTTAATTCTTTTTTTTTGTTGCTCTTTGATCTGCCACCAAGGAAATCACATCCCAAAGTATTAAAGCAACAGGGAAACAAATCCCTCTTTCCTTAATCCTTCTACCACATGAAAGTCTTTTAGGTACTTGAAGGCAATGATCATGTCTCCTGTTAAATCTTTCCTTTTCCAGGTGAAGCATTCCCAATGCTCTACTGGTGCAATCTTCAGTCTCCTCCCTATTCTGTTTGTCTCTTTTGAACACTTTCCAATTTGCCAGTGACCTTGAACACTTTCCAGTTTGCCAGTGACCTTAGCAAAACATGGCATCCAAAACTAAGCACAATTATTTAGGTGTAACCTATGACAGAATACCAAAAGTTTACCATCCCTTTTTTTCTAAACACAATCCCTTTTAATGCAACTATTAATGCAATCTGAGTTTGCCTTAATCATTTAGGTTGCCAACTCACACTGCTAAATAAATCATAATGAGCTTGCATTGGAGATCGTCTTCTCCCCCCCCCACCCCGTAGAAATACCTCTTTCATTAAATGCTCATTTAGTTGATTTTTTTGACTGCAAATATAGTACATTTTAGTTATTTGTGTTAAATTTCATATTACTAGATTAAGTTTATCATTTTAGCCTTTTGATATCTTTCTACATTTTGGCCTTCTTAGGCAAAAAGGAATTGTTTCAAACTATGAATGCTTCCATTTATGGTATATTTCTAATCAAGAACATCCAGAAGTGTTGGAGATCTTACCCACATTTAGTGTATTTGCAAAGGACAGCCACTCCCTTTATTTTATTATATCATAAAATTAATTTCAAATTAATTAATTAATATGATTAGTTTGATTGACATATTATATCATTATGTGTTCCTGAATATAAACAATGAAAACATCAGGAGCATCTAAAGGTTAGGTTACAGATGTGGCAGAAGTAGTCATCTCCTGTTTGCATCTTATGTATACTGTGGCATATCCTCATTGAAAACAAATGGGACATATGTGACTCTATAACAGATTGGCATATATTTCTGCTATATCTTTTGTTTGGTATTAATAAGTTATAACTGGGTAAGTTCTTTGAGTGAGCTGCATTATTCTTCCTTAAATCTAAAATCCAATTATTATACATATTGAATGCTACAAGACCAAGAATAGGTCTCCCTACAGGTTTACAGGGCTGAATTCATCACTACTTCTTGGACTACAGAATACAAATTTTTTCACCTCGTCAATGATGTAAGAAAAAGTAAAATGCTAAAAAAAAACCCACTATTCTTTTTTCTCTATCTCACCTTCTCAATATATACAGATGCATGAAATAATTGCATTTAAACATAAATGTAAATATATATACATATATTCACATACATGGATGAATGGATAGATATATATGAATGCCTGTCTCTTGAACTAACAATCCAGTAACTAAAATTAGTCTGGTATGGCATGATTTTTGATGAATTCCTGTTCGTTCTTAATGATCATTTATTCCATCTTCATATTTTTTAGAAGCCAACCTTTTAATAATGTTTTATTATTTTGCAAGTGTCAAAATGAAGGTAGAAAGCTTCTAGCAAACAGTTTTCCTTCTATAAGAATCAGGACAAAATGGGCTCATGTTGACTTCTATATTTTCTTTCCTGTTCCACTGATAAAGCCCAGCAATAATATATACATTTTTTTCAAATATACTAGGATATAGATCCTGATGATTTGAATTCTTTGGGGGCAAGAGATCTCTCTTATTTTCTCACTACTTATCTTGAATATCAACTACTTGCTTACCATTTTTGTTCTATCCCACCCAATCCAAAATTTGTTTTTCTTGAGAGAATTAGAAAAAAAAAAACAGTGAAGTAGCTCTGATTTCTCCCTATGATCTATCATCATCATCTCATCCATCCTGAACAAAGCTCCTATCCTTTTTTTGATCTTCTCTTGTCCCAGTATAGTTAAAAATTTCCCTTTTGTTCACTGAAATCATCATCTTCAGTTTCTTACACTTCTCTAACAAAACTAAGCCAATACTTAAAGTTTTTCTGTCTGAGGGATATCTCTACTCTCAACTTCTTTATATAACAAAGATGATTAACAGATCTTGAATTACACAAGAGAACTCCTAAATAGTTTTTTCCTCAGTTTCTCTTCAATGACTCATCACATAGGTGTTCTTAGATGAGTAGCCTCTTGAGACTGAATCATTACAACTTTATTAGAGAAAATTATAAGACCATAAATTTAGAGTTAGATAAGATCTTGGAAGAAGCTATCAAATCCAATTTCTTTATTTTATAGCTAAGAAAATCAAGGTACAAAGAGAATAAATGGCTTGCTCAAGATCACACAACCAGGAATTGTCTGATACAGGATTTGAATCTACATCTTTCTGACCCCAAGTCTAATGCCCTATCCATTCTGCCCTGATAATCTGCAGTACTTTCCAGATAATATTAACACAGACTATTCCCCCACCCCCAATATCCTTTCCCACATGTTATCTACCTAGCTTCTAAGTACTACCTTAAATTCCAAAGAAAGTATATAGTCTGAAGAGCTCTCATGGAAAAAAAGAATTCTGAAGGAGTACTAAGCCTGGAGTCAAAAGGCCCGGCTTATGCTTTCAGCTTGTTCGATTACTAGCTGAGCAATTCTCGGAAACCTTTCTGAAACCTAGTTACTCCATCTAAGAAAATGCAGAGAATACAATTTGCTCTGCCTACCTCACAAAGATATAAGAATAGCACTTTGTGAAATGATCCATGTAAATATTATTAATAAGAGAATAAGATTTTAGGTTGAATGTTTAAATTATTTAGGCATCTAAATACACATGTTCTTTATTTGCTATTTACAAATCAGTCTGGCTTACTGATTAAAGCAGTTTGCTCTGAAAAACACTTCATTAACTTTTTCTATTTATTTTATATATACTTCATTGTACATGGCCTAGTGAATGGAGTACTGGATCTAGAGTTAGAAAGACGAGAATTTGGGGCAGCTAGGTGGCACAGTGGATAGAGCACCAGCCCTGAAGTCAGGATAGACACAAGTTCAAATCTGATCTCAGACACTTAACATTCTCTAGCTGTGTGACCCTGGGCAAGTCACTTAACCCCAATTGCCTCAGCAAAAAAAAAAAAAAAAAAGGTAAACAATCACTAATTACTAGGAGTTGTTGCAAAGTGGAGTCATGAGTTAGGCAGAAATTTTGACTAGATGAGTTTGTCTATTTTCCAGTTCTGAGATTCTAAGACGCTAAGTATGAATAGACAAAAAGTCATGTCAGGGACGGGTATTGAAGTCTCAGAGAAGAGTACTTTCCTGCAAGGGAAGCAAGAGACAGGTTTTGTGATTCACTGTTCATAGCTATGGAAGCCAAAAGAACAGGCCATTAACTCTGTGCTCTCTCTTTGACAGAGCTTTGGCAAGTACACAATGCCTTCAAAAGTGGGGCACAGTCTGATTGTTCATTTCTACCATGGAGTTCATTTCATATTCCTGTGTCTCAGCTTTGAGGGGATGCTTTAAATAGTTGTAGAAGTATAAATCTAGGCACTAAGAAGTTAGAGTGGTCTCTGTTAATGTCTGTCCTCAATATTTCTCTACTTTTGGTTGAAAGTTTTGAGCAGAACCTGAGCTATTCCTAACCAGCCAGCTGTTATCAGAACCCTCCAGCCACTCATGCATTCCTTTGCCAAAAGAATGAGAATGTACTGTATAGGAGGAAATGTCAGCTTTGCTGAGTCGAGAAATTTCTTTAATCCAAAGCTGAATGCAATTAATGTGATAGGATCCTTCAGACCAGAGGAAAAACCTACAGTCAACCACGATCCCATCAGAGCTGTACCACTCACCCTAGAAAGGGATCTGTCCATAAAAGCAAAAATATCCTTAAATTCACATAGTGGGAAGAAGGACCATTGCTGACATATTTCTTTATACATCAGTGGAAGAAATGCAAGATTAGAACTATAGTGGCTCGTAAGATAGGGCTACAGATAATAGAGGAAAGTAGTAACCTGGTGGGTTACTGGTGGTTTGGAGACCTCAAAGCTCAATGGAATCACTCATCTAGTCATCAGTTACCACCCATTATTATCACTCTGGTATCCAGTATCTGTTTTAGAAACTGTGTAATGGTAGAATGCACCATTGTAAGATAGAGTAGAAAGAGAACAGAACAGAGAAGCAGGAGACCTAGATTTTAGTCTGACAGTACAACTAATATATTGTGTGTCTTTGAGCAAGTTGCTCTATTTCTCTACCACATCTATAAAATGAGGGAATTAAACTATACCATCTCTAAAAAGTTTCTTTTAGATTTAATATAAGATTAACAATATATGTAACCAGAAAGCCAGGAGACTTCTTGGTTCTGTCACTGTCTATGTGATCTTAGCTAAATAACTTAATCTCTTTTGGACTCAGTTTCCTTATAAGGCAAAATGGGTAGGTGGTGGGGAGGAGAGTAGATGGAGAAAATAGTTAATCTCCAAAATCCTTTCCAAATCAAACATCCAAGAATCTATTTGTAGACTAGTAGGACCTGCAATGAAAGCTTTTTATGATGCTATTTCAGGCACATTATACTTTGGTGGAATAGATTCAAAGAAAGGATAATGTTTTGGTAAGGTCCTAATAAATGTGAATTGATCATTCTAATAGCCAATGAAATAACATGAAATTTGTTATTTCACAATAATTGTGTCATATAATTGTAACCCTTAGTCACTGCTCAATAATTGTTTTTGAAGAGGTGTTGACTCCAGAATTGACTAAACAGTCTCTATCCCACTATTCATCCGTTTGGTAACATTTTTGAAGTTGGATTTGAGAAGTTAAGCTGAGTTTTGAGTTGGACTTCTGGGGAAAATCAATTGGAAGATTCCATCTGGTATTCTATTCAGGTGAAGGGTGGTGTACAAGATCAGGCATGTGCATCTGATCTTTTGATGGTTTTTCCCTATTCCTTTGGGACCCTAATAGATGCTATTGTAGAATAATGGCAAACAGATATGATAGATGCACAGACTGTCTGTCAAAAGTCAATTTGTTTCTGTTGGTGAAGTTTAACTACTAGGGTTGCCTCTGCTATATTTTTCACCACACACTCAAGATTATGGTCAAAAATCCTAATTTTCATGGGAACTATTGGACATTTACTACCAATCTTCTTAATTATCTGCTCATTTAGGGATGAAAAGACAAAAGCTGTCCCTCCCAGCTTCTATCAGGCCATGTCTATCTTTACTTCCTGACTTTTATATTCTTATATCTGTCCATATGTGATAAATGCAAAAATACAGTGGCTGCTTAAATTCTTGTGCAATTAATGCTGGTATGAATAAAAATTGGAGAAGATTTCACCCTTTAAAAAGATAGGAAACATCACTTTCTCAGCAGGAGATGAAGAGTGGAAGAGTGTGATAGCAAAAATCCCAGTTGGATTTTTCATAAGTAGAAGAATGTATTACAATCATGTCTTCAAAATTAATACATGTTATCCACATCAGAATGAATAACCTTTAGCCTGGGAGAAACTAGGCAAATTCATGGCATTAAAACTATGAGATTAGATGCTTCTACCAGCTTTGTTCTATAGGCTGCCATTTTATCCTGGGATAATTTGGCCATAAGAGTTCTCTCAGTGTTTTTATAGGGCCATGAGATTTTTCCCAGTTATTTCCACAAGTATGTAGCTCAGAACTACATATCATCTACACAACCTAATTTTGTTATACTTACCCTTAATTCCACCCTTCATTCTCCATACATGGTGATTCTTCTTACTACTGCTGCCAAAGAAGAACTAATAACATTCTATAAGTGGGAACTCATGATAATGATCCTTTGAGATACTTCACTCATGTTTCAGGCTTATTTGAGTCTTCTTCTTTCTTCAATATTAGTCTGTTTGTCCTATCTTTGGATGAGTTTGGAGCTCTTATTCAAGGAATCCTGCATGTTGAAGAGAATTCTAGAGAGGTTTTGTTCAGGTTTATCTGGATTATCATATGCATTGCCAAGGAATATATTGAGGAAATATATGGTTTGTCCTAGGAGGATGGAACTTCCAATGATGGAGCTCATTGGAGACATCTTCATCTAGGAAGGTTTGGTTTTCACCTGAGGGTAAAGAAGTGATGTCCAGTAAATCCTAGGTCTTTAATTAGTTTTGAGAGAGTTCCACGCACTCTGGGAGCTTTCTTGAGGCAAGACTTTTCCTGTAATAGAATATCATTTTCCTTGCCTTTTCTTTTTTCATTTTTGTTTTCTTCTTTATTTATTTCTCTTTTAATTTTTCTTCTCCTAGTTGTTTGGGTTGGGATAGACCCTAATAAGTAGACAGGCAATGACCCATGAAAACTTTTTAAAAATTTGTTTGCTTATTGAATTTGAATTTGAATAACTGTGTTTTTATTTTGGGTGAGTGGGCAGTAAGACTTGTAATCTCAAGAACTATGCTGAATGGACTACAAGGACTCTATATGATACCCAAGAGATGATTAAGAACTGTGGCACATGAATTTTATTGAACTTTTTATTGCAAGACATTGAGGGAAGTAAAACGAAAGGACAATGCTTGAGCTTCTCCAAAGTCCCAGAGATTTTCTAGAATTGAGAATATGAACAAATATGCCAGATGCACCTCAGATGATTTACTGAGGAGAGCAAATATTAACTGGTAAATGGGTGATGAGTGTAATGGAAGTAATCCATGGCAGGTTTCTGATGTATTTTAGATCTTTTCCAATGGAGAGGAATTTGTGTCCTGGTCGTTTCAAGTTAAATATTATTCTAGATTGACTCCCATAGAACTAAGATGGTACCTAGACCCTTCCAGTGATTCCGTGATTAGGCAACTTATAACAATATATGAGATCTGGCTTTCACTCATGAATATGTGGGAACAGAGACTCCTGATTGATCCGGTTGGTCGTTTTGATGGAGGAGAGGGGAAGAGCAGCAATTCCAAGAAAATTTGCTCATTGAAAAGAAAACTATTTATTTGGTAGATTTTAAAAAGAAAAATAATTTTTAACATCACTATCTCTCTTTCCACCCACTAGCTTTCCTTCAGATTTATAGCAAAAGGCAGAATGCAGGCATTTTGCAAATGACAGTGAACATGTATTGACCTAAACAAACCTGAAAATAAACATTAAGTTTTGGGTGCCTTTTTTGTTTGTTTTTTTCTTTATCTGAACATTGAAATCTTTCATTGGAAGCAATTTTGTAACTCAAGATATTATTAGATCCTAGATCTAGATACACTTGTTTCTGAGCCAGAGGTGAGAAACTAGACTTGGACAGATAGAGCAATCTGCAGAGAAATGGAAATTGAACTCATTGGGGCTGATAAGATCACCCAGACCATGGGTTACAGCAGGATGCTAGGCATTGCTTTGTCATGACACAAATAAAAGGTAGCATATAAAGTAAGAGGGTTGATTTCTGGTCCCAATGATAAAGAGAAAGATCCCAGAAACACCAAAATATTCAAAGCAGCACTCTTGTGGTATCAAAGAACCAGAAACAAAAAAGTTATCCTTCAAATGGGGGAATACATGAATATATAGAAATATTATAGTGCTGTAAGAAATTACGAATATGATGAATATTGAAAAGCATGGGAAATAAATATAAACAGTAAAATAATATACATACATAAAGACTACAACAGTATAAATGAGAAAGAATTAAAAATTGTGACCAAATATTATGTGCATATGATGACCCAAGAAGAGATGTGAGAATGCACTTTTCTCCTTTTGCAAAAGTTGCAGATATTTGTCCTATGGGTATGAGACATCACATGTACTGTTGGACATATTAGTTAATTTTTCTGGACTACTTTTTATTCTTCTTTTTTATGTTATAAGGAATTGCTCTCAGTTTGGAAAAGAAAAAAAAAGATAATTTTTTAAAGCATGATATAAATATAATAAGCAACATATAAATAAAATAAGCAAGTAGTTTCCAAAAGGAAAAAAATTGTGAATCTAAGTTCATCCTATTCATATATCCCATTGAAACCTATTTTCAAATTTAAAAGCAATTAGTAAATTTTATTTTAAAAGTTTATGGCATTATATTCTTATTTCTTTGTTGTGCTATGGAAAAAAAATATCACATAGGAGAAAAAATCTTAAGCAAAATTATGCAAAACTCTTAAAATTAATTTAGAAAAAATTTCAGTATTTGTGGTTTTGTTATCAATACAATGCTATGGAGTAAACATATGTAAAAAATAGTAGATATGAAATATATATATATATGTATATATATATACTTTTTGATCTAGAGATCCCATAGCCAGGTATATATTCCAAAGAGGTCAAAGGCAGAAAGGACTCACATGTACCAAAATATTCGTTATAGTACTTTTTATGGTGGAACATAACTAGAAACAGAGATGCCCACCAATTGAGGAATGGCTAGATACTAAAGGCTAAACAAATTCTGGTCCATGAATATATAGAAATGCCCAATATACAGAATTCAAAAACGCATAAGATATATGAATTGATGCAGAGAAAAGTAAGCAGAATCAGGAAAATAATATGCACAGTAACTACAATAAGGTATATGGAAGGAAAAATAAGATAAAACAAAACCTAATTATGATACCTAATTTTGACTCTGAAGAAGAGTTGAGAAAATACTATTCAATGAAGAGGTAAGTAACAGTAGAATAATCAAGTACAATTTATGTGCTGGTTGGTTTTGTTTAACTGCTTTTTTCTCTTTTTAAAGCTTTGTTACAAGAAATTGCTTGCTGGGTAGGGAAGGGAGGAGGGATATGTTTGAAAGTGAATGTGATGTCAAAATAAGGGCATTAAACAAAAAAAAGAAAATTAATAGACATATAATATTAATTGTATCATAATGTTCTTTTTAAAAATTGCAGTATTACTTTGATTTTGTTTTAGAAAGACTGAAAGCTCTAACAACCACCCCCATAATCTCTACCAAAATAAAAGGGAAGATGATATGCAATCAGAGACATCACAATTAATATAGCAATTAAAACTAAGTAATAGCTATTTTGGGGAATAAAGGAATATTGATGCACATAAATTAAAGGGGTAGGTCAGTTACCACTTTGTCTTTTCCATGGCAGAAGTGGGGGAGGTAGGGGAGGGTTGGGGAGTAGGGGGGAAAACTTTGTAACAGAAAGCTTTGTAAGGGTTAATGTTTAGGAATTACCCATACATATGTTTTGCAAATAAAAAGTATTAATAAAAAAAAAAGTGGGGGAGGTACCAGTCTATCTTTGCAGCTATTCAGAATGGGTTATCATTGATTCTCTCTCTTTGCTTTTAACCACAAAAGCTTTTTGGATTTAGTTGCTATTATCTTTATCAATCAGATAAATGTATTTCCTTTTCTTTTTTTAAAAAAGGGTTTTTTCCTCATTCTTAAAAAAGGGTACATCTTATCAAATACCATACTTAATTAAAACTGCATGGTAAGCATTGTTACTAAAAGTATTATTAGGAGTCAATGAAGCATTTCATCTCCACTGAACCATTAACAACAACCTAAATTCACTGAATCAGATTTAAATCTCTCTTTCTCTCTCTCTCTCTCTCTCTCTCTCTCTCTCTCTCTCTCTCTCTCTCTCTCTCTGTCTCTCTGTCTCTCTCTCTGTCTCTCTGTCTCTCTGTCTCTCTCTTTGTCTCTCTCTTTCTCTCTTTGTCTGTCTGTCTCTCTCTGTTTCTCATATTTTTATTAGGACTGATTATGAGGAAAGCTGACAACTCAAAGCAAAACTTTGTCATCCCTCTCATCTCAGGCCATACATTATTGGCTTTATAGTTCGTGTTCTGAGAGCCTTATGCAGACATAGTCTAAATAGAGAAGAGACCTTCAAAGGTAATGTTTCTTGATTTACGGAAGGAAGGTAACATTTCCCTGAACTCCAGTTTATATAGGTGCCCTCAAGATTCCCCATTATCCTTCACATGATTTATCATTTTCAGACTCTGATTTGCGTCAAAGATTTATCTATTAAGTATAAGGGTATAAATGTTAGATGTTTTGTAAATCTTAGAAATGCTAACTTGTTTTTATATATGTCCTCTCCTACTTACTGAGAAATCTTCCTAGGGAGCACATCTAGCACCTTTCCTCCATCCTTAATCTTTAGTTTATATACTAGAAAAAGGATGTCTTCTGTCTTTTAAAGCAAGGTGGCTCTTGGGCCTGCAGTCAGAAAGACTCATCTTCCCAAGTACAAATCTGGGCTCAGACATTCTCTGGATGTGTGACACTGAGAAAGTTAATTAACCCTGTTTGCCTCAGTTTCTTCATCAGTAAAATGATCTGGAGAAGAAAATGGCAAACCACTCCTATACCTTTGCCAAGAAAACTTTAGATGGGGACATAAAGATTTAGAAATACTAGTTCTGTGTTCCAAAAAAGATTTTTTTTAAAAGGAAAAGGATCTACAAAAATTGTAGCAGCTCTTTTCTGAGGAAAAAAAGAATTAGAAATTAAGGGGATATCTATCAATTAGAGAATGGTTGAATAAATTGTGATATGTGATAATGATAGAATACTATTGTCCTATAAGTGAAAGATGCTCTCAGAAAAACCTGGAAGGACTTACATGAGCTGATGCAAAGTGAAATGTGCTATATACAAAGCAATGTCAATATTGTAAGATGATCAACTGATCTTGACATGAACGACAAAACTATTTTCATCAATACAATAATGTAAGGCAACTCTGAAGACTTAATGATGAAAAATACTTTCCATACCCAGAAAAAGAACTGGTGTCTGAATATAGATTGAAGCATACTTAAAAAACAAAACTTAAAAAAAAACCTTTTTCTTGAAGGCTTTTTTGGGGGGTGAGGGGTTATGTTTTCTTTCACAACATGACTACAATGGAAATGTTTTGCATGATTACACACATATAACCTATATTGAATTGCTGGTATTCTCAATGAGGAGCTGGGAGAGGGAGCAAGGGAGAGAATCTAAAACTCAAAGTTTTAAAAACTTTTTTTTACATACAACTAGGGGAAAAATAAGATTCTAAATGAAGAGTTAAAAGTGACTGAACTAATTTTTGGAAATAGGGCAATATTTTTCAATGTATAAAATACAAAGGAGGGGCAGCTAGGTTGCGCAGTGGTTAGAGCACCAGCCCTGAAGTCAGGAGGACCTGAGTTCAAATCTGGTCTCAGACACTTCCTAGCTGTATGACCCTGGGCAAGTCACTTAGCCCCAATTGCCTCAGCAAAAAGCAAAAAAAAAAATACAAAGGAAATCAATTACAGAGAAATATAGTCATCAAAGTGTTTTTAAAAGGCAAACTCATAATAATAATAAAACACCAGGAAAAGAACCCCTACTTTAGAAGTTTAAAAGGATAAGGGTAAGAACTGGATCTGTGATTTCATTAATATAAGGAATTTCTGCATGAGGAAATTCCCTCTTCCAAGGCAAGTAAGCATCTCCTTTGCAATGTATAGTCTAAGAGGGTAACTTTGAGCTCTGAAAAATTAAATGAACTATACTGGGTGACAAAGCTATGTGATGGAAATGGGACTTGAACCCAGTTATCCATGACTCTAAGACCAGATCTATTATATACTCTGCCATATTATCTTTTCTAAAAAAGTCAAATCCTTTCCTCAAATGTCCATTTAATAACATAATGAAGTTTTAGGTAACTGCAGGTTTGGCATTTATTTTGTACATGTAGAAAGATATGAATGCAATAGATTTACAGTCAGAAAATTAAAAAAAAACTTAAGAAACAACTACTTTTGGCTAGAAGCTGAGATAAGAAAGGTAGGAAGAAAATGGAAGGAAAAAAAGGAAGAAGAGAGGAAAGAAGGAAGGAAATAAGAAAAATTATTATTTTACTAGTATATTCATAACCAATTACTAAATTAGGATTCAGGCTTTTCTCTTTTATTACTTCATTGAGGCTCAAACCCTATAAAAATAGGTCTCTGAAGGACATGATTATTGATGAAATTGTCCAGCCCTCAAGAAACATGATCTTCAATCTTGGTCAGGATCCCACCCAACTAGGAGACCTAACTTGTATTTAGAGTGTAAACAGAATCCATTCTCCATGACTTTTTATCCTAGGAAAATGAGTCCCTATATTCCTCCATTAGAGTTTAGGATGAACCAGCTCATGGAGAAAAAACATCCAAAGTGGTATGAATGGAAATGGATTCCCCTGTCCCGATTGCTGGAGATGACTAAGTCTCATGATCAAGGTCCATCCCCAGCAGAAGATACCTAGCCCACCTTCTCATTAAATGTCCACCAATCAGGGTTGATTTTCACTTGTTTGGAGCATTCCCTTTTATAAAGACATTTAAAGCTTTCATTGTTTCCATGGGTTTCTTTTTAGTTCCTGAGAGAAATGAACGATCACCAACTTATTGATTGCCAACTAGCCTAATTAGTAAATTGATTATTAAATACACAGAAACTCTGTCTCTTTGGGGTTTTCATATTATAGAAGAAAGGAAAAATGGAAAGAGACAAGGAAGGGAGGAAGGGAAAGGAGAAAGCATTTATCAAGTACCTACTATGTATCAGGCACTGTGCAAACTTTACAGACATCTTATTTGATTTTCACAACAATCCTGGGAATTAAATGATATTATTATCCTCATTTTACAGTTTACAAAATAAGGTAGATTGTCTCTCCCTCCCTGAACTGAGCAGAAAATTAGTGAAATATCCCATTGTGGGGCTGAGATTTAGAAACTTGGACTAACCTCTTTGAGGTTAGAAGAAGCATAGAAATCAGGCAGCCCTCAAAGAACAAAACTCAATGTGCCAGTTAATTCCCAATAGTTTCTAGATATTCCTTCAGTTCTGATCATCACCATTCTGCAACAACCTCCCATTAATGTTCTAGGACACTGGGGAAGAAGAGTATTTCATGGCAGGATGAGCTTGTCTAACTCTACAAGCTCCCCGCTTCCACGTGCATCTCAAAATGAAATCTCTTCTGTCTTCTCCTTTCCATAATTCTCAATACCAAGTTCCAAAAATATCACCAAGCTGTTAAAATCTGTGTTGGAGTTCCCAGGTTGTGATGATCTCATGGGGCAGCAGGCCTGAAGCTAACAGGTCACAGTAGAAACACAATAATGACTCTGATTCTCTCTCTCTCTCTGCCCCTCTCCCTCTTTCCCTCTCTTCCCTCCCCTCTACCTCTCCCCCCCCCCGTCTCTTCCCCCTCCTCTCTCTCTGCCTCTCTCTCCCTCTCTTTCTCCCTTCCCCTTCCCTCTCTCTCTCCCTCTCCCTCTCTCTCCCCCTCCCCTCTTTCTCTCTCTCTCTCTTCCTCTCCCTCTCTCCCTCTCTCTTTGTCTCTCTCTCTCTCTGTGTCTCTCTCTGTGTGTGTGTCTCTCTCTATCTCTCTCTCTGTCTCTCTCTCTATCTCTATCTCTCTGTCTCTCTCTCTCTGTCTCTCTCTCTCTCTCACACACACACACACACACACACACACACACACACACACACACACCTGTCTCCATTAACTTTAGGCAAATTAGGTAGATTAAAAAAAGGAGTAGAGTAGTAGTAGCCAGTAGCACTTGGATTCTAGTTCAGGTTCTATCACTGATTTACTATTCAGGACTGAATTATGGTTCCTTCTCATAATCTAATGTAAGAATATAATTTTTCTTTTACAGGAGCACCTGCCTATGGTGCTCCCATGATGGAGAAATCAATTCTTATAGGTTTCAAAACTATACAACTCTATGAATATTATGGAATAGTATTGCTCTGTAAGAAACGACCAGCAGGACGATTTCAGAGAGGCCTGGAGAGACTTGCATGAACTGATGCTAAGTGAAATGAGCAGAACCAGGAGATCATTAAACACAGCAACAACAATATTACATGATGATCAATTCTGATGGACATGGCTCTCTGCAACAAAGAATTGTCTCAAACCAGTTCCAATTGTTCACTGAAGGAAACCACATACACCCAGAGAGAGGAATATGAAATATGGACCACAACATAACATTTTCATGTTCTCCATTGAGGTTTGCTTGCATTGTGTTTCCTTTTTCTGATGTTCTTTTTTTTCTTGTAGATACGATTTTTCTTGCACAACTTGTCAAGTATTTCAACATTATTAACATGTAGTGGATTTCCTGCCATCCAGGGGAGGAAAGGGGACTGGGGGTAAAATTTGTAATGGAAAGCTTTGTAAAGATCAATGCTGGGGAACTACCCATACATATGTTATACAAATAAAAAGCTTTAATAAAAAAAACTATACAACTCAAATTTCTCTTAATTATCATCTAATTCAATTTCCTGTTGTTCAGAAGAGGAAAATGAGATTTATTTTCCTATCAATCAATTGATCAATCAACAGTCATTTATTAATTGCCTGCTATATGACAGACATGTTACTAGATATCCTCAAGGAACTATTTCATCAGGGGAAAACCATGTGCACCTATAGGACAGATAAAGTAGATATAAGATAATTTGGGCAGATGAAGGTTCCAGCCCTAAGGGGCTACACTTAAACCTGATAAGGAAGCTAAGAATTCCTATATGAGGATTCTTAGTATGTTCTGATGGTCCTTGAGGTAGATCTCTTCTTTCACACTATGGAGAGACTCATCCTAGTGGTTCTGTGTATGAAGAGAAAGATATGGGGTGGGAGAGATATGGATAAAGGGGTAACTGGAAGATCATCTTGCAAATCTGGAACAACCTCAGTGAAAACAGGGTTATGTAGTGTAGGCTCTTGAGTCTACTGTCACAAAAAATAAAATAAAAATAAGATAACATTTTAGCCCACACCACTATTAGATGTTTCCAAAGATGATTAGGGGAAAAGGAAAAGAACCTGTATGTCCTAAAATATTTGTAGCAGTCTCTATGTGGTGGGGAAAAAATGGAAACTGAGGGGATGCCTGTCAATTAAGGAAAGGATGATGAATAAGTTGTCATATATGATCATGATGGAACATTACTCTGCCACAGGAAATGATGAGTTCAGTGATTTAAAAAAAACACAAAAACACTTGCACAAAACAATAAAGAGTAAAATGAGCAGAACCAAGAGAATATTTTATACAGCAACAGCAATATTGTTTTAAGAATGACTTTGAATGAAAAGTAATTTTGACTCTTATAAATACCCGAATTAACTATAAAGGAGCTGTGAAGAAAGACACTTTTTGCATCCAGAGAAACAACTGATAAATAGAAGTACATATAGAATGATTTTATACACACACACACACACACACACATATACACATACACACACATACATGCTTCTGCATAGTTCTATCTAATGATAACCATGGGGGAAAGGAAAGAAGGAAAAAAGAAAAGTTACATAATTATTATATATGTAAAAGAAATAACAAGTTGTACATAATATATCTGCAATTTTATGGATGATCTTTTTCTATTCTAATATGTTATGGAAATGCCTATTTTATTTCTTAAATTCAGAAAAAAATGTTTTTTAAAAAAAACATGATGTCTGTATATGAAATTTCAATTGGTTCAAAAGGTATCTTGGGTACAGAAGGCATATGGGCTGTTGAAAAGAATAATAATCTCTACAACTTTGGCCTCAAAAACAAACAAGAAAATTATATGCAGACACCTATATTTATGTGCTAACCCACACTGCACATATGTGAGATTTTGAATCACTGTTTAGACTTCAAAATAAGTCCTAAAGTTTTGGTTTATGCAAAGTAAATGATGCCACAAAAATTATAACTGAGGTATTATGGAACATTTATAGTTTAAAATAAATGCTTCAAGCCAGCTTTGACACTCATTCTTGCATTTAATAAAATGGAAAAGGTAAAGTAAAGAAAAAGACAACTTTAACAAACTTTGTCAATACCCTGATCATGACAATGACTAACCACCATTCCAGAGGGCCTATGATGAAGAATGCTACCTATCTCTTGACAACAGAGAGGTAATGGACTTAAAGGGTAAACATGGCCAATTTGGGGAATTTGTTTTGCCTGACTATGCATATTTGTTTGGAAGATTTTATTTTCTCCAGTTGTGAGGAATGTAGGTGAGAAAGAAAATTATTTCACATTAATTGGTGGGAGGGGGAAATAAAATAAATGCTCCAATAGACTTTCAGAATCTCTTAAATTCTTTGTTTCAAGACTTAGTTGACCAGGATGTGGCAGGTATTGTTATTAATTTATCTCAGTGATATTTTTATCCATTCCAGGAATCCTTATAAGTTGATTCAGCTGATCTCAGCCTTCAGTACTTCTCCATTTTAGTTGAAAACCATGTTGTAATGTGGAAAATCTGCCTCGGTAACATTTACAGTAGCTTCTTGGCTTCTCATGCTCTTGCTGCTGTTTTTTTTTCCCTTTGGTTCTCAGTTTTAATGGTAATTCACAGCAATCTACTCAATCACTAGAGTCTTTCCAGTGGACACTAGGAGTGCAGGGAACAATCAATGGTCTGGAAAAAAGGTTGATCTCAGCTTATCGTCATATACTTGGGCCTATAAAAACAGTTCATCATTGAAACTAAAGCATTCAGCATCACTTTGCGAGCCATCTGTTCACAGGTCAGAGCATCCTCCTTTATGCCTCAGTTCTGCATGTATTCTCCACAGTTTGGTCAAGACAAAAAAGAACTGTAGAACCTGGAAGAAGATGCTGCTCACAGGTTCCATAGTCACTGGACTATCTGGGAGAGTTAGGGCAATCAAGGCTAATGCACAGCGCACCCTATGAGCTCCAAAATGGCGTAAGACAGGAGCCAATTCCCATCAGATCCTTAGGTTTGGGGTTACTCCTGGTGATCATTCTATAACTTCTATGCAAGAAAACCTTCCTGAACTCTAGCGGAAAGCATAGTAGGCCTTTTTCTCATCACTTGGATACAAATCAGCTGGCTCAACTTACCCTCCTTACTCCATATTTGTTCTGAATTACATAGGTCTTTGTTACAATAGTTTTACTTTGACTCTAAACTATACACTTGAATACCCAGACATTACCACTAATCATAGAAGGTCAGGAAGAATATGCTATTCATGAGAACTAATCAATGGAGGCAATGGGGTCATTTAAAATCTCCAGTAGACTGATAAAGTTATGGGTCAGAAGAGAGGATATAGGAATCAATACAAAATTTGTATATCCTGGAATTAATTAATGCCTTCTACCATCACCATCCCATTACTCTAAGGCCCAAGGATGTGGTCTGGGAAAAGAGTGGTATCTGGTATTGGTGCAACTGAGTCAGGAAGGAGAATGATGAAACTGGTCTAGAACTACACCATCATAGGGCAGGGAATGGAGCAAAAGCAGACACCATCAATGTTACAAGTTTAGGGGACCTAAGTTGAGTCACAGTCAACCACCAAATCTTGTTTCCTGATCCAGAACTGACCTTTCCCACATCTCTCCTTTCTTCCTCAGCTTCATTCTCCATTCCTATGACAAGTTTTAAATTCTGGTACAAACCTGTCTAGCCTTTTAGCTACTGCTTGCTTAAATTTCAATTAGAACCAGTCTTTATTCATATTATTCCTCATCCCCATATTTTATATTCCCATCAAACTGGACTTTGCCTCAAACCTGACATTCCATTGCCCATCTTAGTACCTTGGAGACTATTCCCCTTACTTGGAATGCACTACCTCTTCTCTCTGCCTATCAGTATTATTAATTTCTTTCAAGTCTCAAAGTGGATGCTACCTTCTCCCAAAAAGCTTTTCCTGATCACGCTAGCATTGGGGCAGAATCCCTCTTTCAAATTAGCTTATGTTTACTTACCTGTGTATTGTGTTATGTTCCCTTGAGACCCAAGAGTTTTGCCTTTATATTCCAGTGCCTAGCATATGGCCTTGTATTTATTAGGCATTTAATTAGCATGTATTAACCTAAATTGAATTCAATTGCCATTTGACTACTCAGGGATTTACCTAATCAATATTATGCCAATCACTTTTTATGTCATAAAATATAATTAATTTATGTCAGCCTTGCTCTTGATAAAATATAACAAATATTTCCAAGTCAGAAAGATGCCCAAGCTGAATCAGAATGGTAGCAGGATCAGCATAAAAGTCATCATGACAAGATATTTTCATCTACCAAATACCTTATTCTCCTAGCTCAGAGGAGCTTCTCATAAGCAGAGAAGCCCTGAGGAATGTATGGCTGAATTACGAAGCCTGAAAATATAGAGTAGCCAGAAGGACATTAGAGGTATAGATTACTAGAAGTATGAAAAGTATGGATCAAGGAATATTGTACTATTCAATTTAATCAATACAATTTCATGGGGTAATAAGAAATTCTTTTCCTACCTTAATCCTTTCAGTTAAGACTAAAATAATCACATAGATCTGTCCAAAGGAAACTTCCATTAAATACCTATAGCAAAATGATTACTCACCAAAAATGCAAAAAAATGATTGGATTCAGAGAGAATCTCAAGACAAATGGAATCAATGAATATGAAGGATTTTCATTCAGAGCATAAAGGACTTTCATAGATGATTGAAACCAACCCATCTTCTGACCAGGCGCTTCTCCCCCTCACTTCAGATCTCCCCAATAAATAGTACTTGAAGATCTCCAGTAGCAGGGAACTCATACTCCCTAAAACAACCTTTTCTACTTTTGCATAGCTTTAATTGTTAGTTGAGACTGTTGGTAGCTAAGTGGATGGAGTATTGAGTTTGGAGTTAGAAAAACCTGATTTCAAATACAGCCTCAGATACTTCCTAATTGTGTGACCCTGGGTAAAGGGAATTTAACCTTCAATTGCCTGACAAAAGGAACCACTGGAGAAGGAAATGGCAAATTCCTTTAGTTTCTTTTTCAGAAAAATGCCAAATAGGGGCAAGAAGATTCAGACATGACTAAACAATAACAATAACAAATTGTTCATTGATTTTTCTCTTACTTAAATGAAAAAGATAATATCTATGACATGAAAGACTGGAAGAGGAGTTAAGCTACCACATATTTAAAAAAAATAAGGGTTCCATTTCAGTATGTAGTTCATCTGTCTAGGCTTTATAAAAGAATATGGACAATAAGTACACAGTATGAGAAGGCTCAAATGGTTTCTATACACCTGCAAAGAGTACTGACATAAAGAGAGAAAGGTATTATATTGACTCCAGGTTTTCCTGACGCCAAGTCTAGTGCTTTATTCACTACCTATCTCATCTACCAGTATTCTGAGGGAATAAAGAAATGCAGATAAAGGAAATAAAAGCTTTAAGCCAACTACTCTTGAGAGAAATAATACATAGCTTAATTTTATACTAAGGAGTAAATGGATAACACCAGCTCCTTTCCTAAGAGGGAGTTTGTTAGGGGAAGAATAATAACTCAGGAGAGAAGGGACAGAGAGCTCTGGGTGCCTGAATTATAATGGAAGAATTCAAAGGATGTAGGGGGAAGACTACAGAAAAAGAAAACTGGAGACACCAAGGTCAAATTCTGTATCCTTTGCCAAGAGACCATTTTCCCCCTGAGATAAGAAGTTAAGGCACTATTTATCTATCCCTACCCCTAGTACCGAAGCACTGCATTAGGTTGAAACACTGTTCTCTTTAGGATATGGCACTGTTCCATCTTTGGGATATGACTTTGTTCTTTGATGGCATCTTTGCTCCCACAGATGTTTGCACCTGATTATTCTGTCTTTCCCCTTTGTGCCAAGACCATCACTTTTCCTGAAAGCCCAAAGTGACTCAGTGTTCAAACCGTTCTGGTATCATTTCACATTGACTTCTGTAAATTGCTGACAGCAGAAAAGGGAAATCTTGAAAATGAAATTATAGACAACTTTGGGCATGATAAGGGGAAAACATCCCCTTGTCATTTCAAGCTTAATGCCTTCTACTTAGCTTGCTCAGGCCCTCATCTGACTTTGTGTTATCCAGTTGTCTATCTCTGCTGTCCCCAGTGATGTCACTCTCCCCATTGACACAGTTGAACAATCAGGGAAGTTTTGACAAAACTGATCTTTGCTATAGGATAGTGGTAGTCACCTCCCTCACTGCAGCCAATGCTTCTCAAGTAGAAGGAAAAGGACAGAGAAGTAACAGTGGACTGAAAGGAGACATTCTTGGTAAGGTCTCCCCTCAGGAGAAGGTTCCTGATTTATTTTTTTTCTCAAAAGATTTAGCACAGTGTCTAAGCTATTTAAACTTGTTCATTTTATTTAATTCCTGGAAAATGATGCTTCTATTTCCTTTTTAAGGAATGCCGATTGAAGTATGAGTGCTGAAAATAAAAACCATTTATTGAGAAAAAAAATTGCCTTTTCAAGAAGCAAGAGCCAAGAAGATTTGTATTTGAGTTCTGCCATGCCTCCATAACCCCTGGAAACTCCTTAAGGCAATAATTTATGATTATGTACCCTAGTGAAAAGAAATTCCACACCAGGAGTTCCTTCTACTAGAAAAAAAAATCATAGGTTAAACCAAAAACAAACAAACAACAAAAAAACTGAAAAATCATTCTGCATAAAGTATCTTAGTAAGCTCTAAAAATCTGTATTCTTCTTGCATAAGAACTGGCATGTTGTTTAGAAAACTTTGGAGTCAGGAAAACTAGCTTCATAGCCCAGTTCTTCTGCCTGTGTGAATTTGGGCAAGTTACTCTACCACTGACTACCTTAGTTTCCTTATTTGTTATTCAAGAAGGTTTGTCTAGAAAGCTCACTTCCATTCTAGCTCGGCAATCCTCTGCTCCCTCCTCTATCACCTAGTAGATTTCTGCATGGTTACTTCTTTAAGAAATATTAATATTATGGAGACTAATTAAATAGTGCCTACAAAATATGTTGAGTTCTTCCTTAGAGATCAGCCCTGTACCGATAACATATGGTCAGCATCACCTAGCTCGGCAACCTCACCAATGAGGATGTGCTAGAGGCCAGCCAACCCTCCAACATCACATTTTTTGCTCCCTACAACTCAGCACCACTGGACTGGACAAACCACAAAATGGATGACAGTGGGATGCAAAAAAGAACTCTCATGTGGGAAGCCAAAATAGGACAACTGCATCCAGCCTGGGCTAAAGAAGCATGATGATTACTCATGGCAGAAAACCCACACATTTTGCAGCTTAGCTTGGGAGACGGGAACAGCAGAGACCGATCTAGGGGAAAGTGGGGATGGATAAACTGGAAACCCTAGGGGCAGAGTAATATACTCTGAACACAAAAGCTCAAAACACAAATCCAAAGACAGATGTGACTTACGTGGAAAGGACTGTGGATTAAGCTGTTGCTCTTTTTCTTGTATATAACAGGATCTCAGAGCTGGAAGAGAAGAGACCAGAGTTGCCTGGTCCAACTCATAATATTTGGGCATTTCTTCTGTAATCTTCTCAGAAAGAACTATTGATGAGTTTAGGAGAATGCATTCTTTGTACAAATCCCTGGGACAAGGTACTTGGAGTTTGACCAGTGATTTTTGCAGCACAGTAAACTCCTTGCACCAATGCAAATCAGCAACTTATCTATAATTTAAAGTGTTGCCTAGAAATGATAACAGGTTAAATAACTTACCCATAGTCAGGGGCAGGACTTGAATTCACATCTTCCTCATTCCAACATTACCAATTGGGAAAAACCCAAAATGAAATTATTGGCTTCTCCTAGTGAATGTCATATTTCTCGTAGCAGCCCTTCTAAACTCTGTATTTTTATATTTCTTTGTACTGTACTCTTCCCTAATGTCTAAGGGTGGTCTCAGCTTAAAGAACTCCCATAAGGGAAACTCACTACATCCTCTCCTTTCAACTTAACACAGCTTGCTTCAGTTCGGGATTGCACTAACTGTAAGAAATTTTTTTCTATTCTTCTTGTTCCCCACTGCCATTTCAAGATTCTGTCTCCATCATTAAACAATCTCTCCTCCCTTACAATTTACTCAGTTCACATTTGCCACCCCCCTGAATCCTCTCTAGGCCCATATGTCACTGATATACTTAGGCCAGAATCTGCCTTTTTGCAATTTTTACCCCTTGTCCTGGTACTAATTTCTTGGAAATAAATAGGACAAGTCTAATCCCTTTTCCCCATAACAACTTTTCAGAAAAATAAAAATAATGTTGCAGACCAGATGCATAAATCCAAGTATGTCCACCAGCTCAAGAGCTGAGAACCACTTAAGTTTTTATTGTTTAGCTTCCTCCAATTCTTCATGACCCCAAAGAACACAGCATGTCAGATCTTTCTGTCCTTCCCTATTTCTCAGTCTGTCCAGGTTCAAGTTCATTGTTTCTATGATACTATCTATCCATCTCATCCTCTGCTATCCCGTTTTCCTTTTGCTTTCAACCTTTGTCAACATCAGAGTGTTTTCCAATGAGTCCCATCTTCTCATTATGTGACCTTCCAATAGATAACGAATTCATTCCTTTAACTGATTTGACTAATTTGACTTCCTTGCAGTCCAAGAATCTTTCAAAAGTCTTCTCTAGCACCATAATTCAAAGGTGTTGATTCTGCAGGAAATCTTTATACTTTAACTCTTACAACCATACATTTCCCCAGAGGAAACCAAAGCTTTAACTCTATGGTCCTTTGTCAGCAAGATGATGTCTCTGTTTTACTATACTGTCCAAATTTGCCAGAATTTTCCCATCAAGGAACAAACTTTTTTTTTTAATTTCATGGCTGCAGTCACTTTCTGCAGTGATCTTCAAGTCCAAGAATGTAAAATATGACACTGTTTTCATTTCTTCACCTTCTATTTGCCAAAAAGTGATGGGAGCAGTTACCAAGATGTTAGGGTCTCTTTTATATTAAGCTTCAAACCAGCTTTTATACTCTCTTCTTTTACCTCATCAAGAAGCTTAATTTCTCTTCATTTTCTGCCATCAGAATGGTATCATCTGTCTGTCTGAGACTGTTGATATTTCTCCCAGCAACCTTAATTCCCTCCTTTTGATTCATCCAGCATGGCATTTCACCTGATATACTCTGCATATAAGTTAAATAAAGTGACAATACACAGTCCTGTCATACTCCTTTTCCAATTTTAAACCAATCAGTTACACCATGTTCAGTTCTAACTATTACTTCTTGATCTTCAAACAGGAGACAAAATGACTTGGTATTTTCATCTCTTTGAGAACTTTTGCCACATTTTCTTGTAAACCATACAGTCAAAGCCTTTAGTGTACTCAGTAAAGCAGAAGTAGATTTTGGGGAGGGAACTTCCTTGCTTTTCCCATAATTCAGCAAATGTTGGCAATTTAGTCTCTAGTTACTCTGCCTCTTCAGAAACCAACCTGCCCTTCTGATAATTCTCAATTCACATATTGCTGAACTCTAGCTTGCAGAATCTTAAGCATAATCTTGCTATTGTGTGAAATGAGCACAATTGTTTAGAAATTCTAACATTCTTTGGTATTACCTTTCTTTAAAGCTGGGACATAAGCTGATGTTTTCCAATTCAGTGGCCAATGTTGAATTTTCCAAATTTGCTAGTATATTGAGTGCAGCGTTTTAACAGCATCATCTTCTGGGTTTTTAAACAGTTCAGCTGGAATTCTATCCTCTTCAATAGCCTTATTGTTAGCAATGCTTCCTGAGGCCCACTTGATTTCTCTGGTTCTATAACCACCATCACATCACCATCAGTTATGGTGTGTCTTTTTTTCTTTTTTTTTTTATTTGCAAAACATATGTATGGGTAATTCTTCAACATTAACCCTTACAAAGCTTTCTGTTACAAATTTTCCCTCCTACTCCCCACCTCTCCCCTAGAATGCAGGATATCCACTACATGTTAATCATGTTAAAATACTTGACAAATCGAATATATGTATACATATTTCCACACTTATCATTGTTGTGCAAGAAAAATCATATCTACAAGAAAGAAAAATCAGAGAAAGGAAACACAATGCAAGCAAACATCAATCGAGAGCATGAAAATGTTATGTTGTGGTCCACATTTCATATCGCTCTCTCTGGGTGTATATGGCTTTCTTCACTGAACAATTGGAACTGGTTTGAAACATTTCATTGTTGAAGAGAGTCATGTCCATCAGAATTAATCATCATATAACATTGTTGTTGCTGTGTATAATGATCTCCTGGTTCTGCTCGTTTCACTCAGCATCAGCTCATGCAAGTCCCTCCAGGCCTCTTTCAAATCGTCTTGCTGGTCATTTCTTACAGAACAATAATATTCCATAACATTCACATACCATAATTTATTCAGCCATTCTCCAATTGATGGTCATCCATTCAGTTTCCAATTTCTAGCCACTACAAAAAGGGCTGCCAGTGTGTCATTTTTTCTGCTCCAAATTCTTGTTCTCAGTCTCTCATCTCTCAGTTTGTGAGCTTTCTGAACTCCCATGACTCTATCTTTACTTCATTCACATATAGGAATAATGAAACATGGCCTCCCCCTCACCCCTTCCATGTTCCAGAACTCTGAAAATCTTCCTTCCAAATATAACTTCTTGCCTTCCATATCTCCTTCTGCTCCATTCCTCCTAAAACAATTTGTAATTTTACACCCCACTCTGTTCTCCCAGCTCATCATCCTTCTTCTGACTTCATATCCTACTGACTCTTCATGACTACATGGACCATAGCCATGCTGGGGTTTTCTTGGCAAAGATATTGATGCGATTCACCATTTCCTTCTCCAGTGGATTCAGAGGATCCTTTTGTCAGGCAATTAAAGGTTAAGTGACTTGTCCAAAGTTACACAGCTCAGAAGTGTCTGAGGCTGGATTTGAACTCATGTCTTTGCAATTCCAAGCCCAGTGTCATTGGACATTGAGTCATAAACTGCCTCTGCACAACTACATATTTCAATCAATATGCAAAAGCTTTCCTAGGCCACTTATAGAAAGTTTTAAATGTCAGGTTGAAGATTTTGCATTTTTCCCAATAGGGAAACTGGTCATTTGTAGTTTTTAGCAATGCAAATTTGGCAGATATATACAGGATGTATTGGATAGGGAAGAGACTGGATAAAAAGAAAAAAATCAAAAGCTATTGAAATAGTCCAGGGGAAAGTCAGGAAGGCTTGAATTATGTAGAGAACTGTGTAGTAGAAAGAAAGGGTTATGAAAGATTTTAGGGGAGTAGTATTGACCAAATTTGACAACCGACTGAATAGAAAGATTAAGGGAGAGGAAAGAGTTAAGAAAGGCTCAAAAGTTATGGAGTCGAGTGCATGAGGCGTGAAAGATGAGGTTTAAATTAGGGAGACAAGGTAAATGGCTTTAACTCTCAGGTAATAGAGTAGCTGGACTTATTTAATTGGCCTCAAAACCAGAACCAGAACCAAAAGACAGAAGTTAGAGAAATGCAGGTTTTTAGAGAAAGAGAATACTTGCTAACAATTAACAATGTGGAGGCAGCTGGTGGTACACTGGGTAGGGCTCTGAGCCTGGAGTCAGGAAATTTAAGTTTAGACACAGCAAGTAACTTGACTTCTTTCTGCTTCAGGTTTAAACAGACTAAATGATCATTTATCAAAAACTGTGGAAAATATTTCTATTTCAGAAATGAATTGCACTTGGGGACTTCTGAAATATTGTTTAACTAAAATTCTATGAATAATTGCAACTTATTCTCATAAATTCTCACAAATTATTCTGATAAATTCAAATGTTTATCAGGTTTGGGATTGTTTTTTTCTTCAGTAAAATACTTAGACATCAGAGGTTTGAAATCTTTTTAATAAATTTTATAAATTCTTGGATCAGCCAGTGTTGCTCCACACTAGACCCAGATACCAGGATGTGATTCAACTGGAAACAGCCTAAGACATTTCCTAGAAGAGTTTTCTTTCTACTTTCATTATGTTGTTTTCTGTTCAGTCATTTTCAGTCATATCTCATACTTCATGACCTTATTTGGAGTTTTCTTGGCAGAGATATTGCAGTATTTTGCTATTTTCTTCTCCAGCTCATTTTACAAAGGAGGAAACTGAGACAAACAGGGTTGAGTGACTTGTCCACAATCACACAGTCAGTAAATGTTTGAGACCAGATTTGAACTCAGGAAGTCCTTGACTCCAGACCTAGCATTCTATCCACTGTGCCATCTAATGTCCTTCATTCAATCATCCCTGTAAAGAACTTTTCAAATAACTTCCCATTATCTCTCAAATCAAGTCTAAACTCCATTTATTATCATTTGATTTTCTATAATCCAGTGCTGATTAGTCAGTGAATGTCTATATTAAATTTACTAGCTAGAGGGCAGAACAGCTGGGCCCAGAGTCTACAGGAAGACTCATTACTATGATAAATGCTGAGGAATGTAAAGAAAAGCAAAATATGTTCCTGCTTTCAAGGAATTTGCATCCTAAAGAGGAAGATAATACATAAACTAGAGGTGGCTGTAGCAGAAGTGTGAGGGGAATAGAAACCTGCAAAGGGGCCAGGTTGGGAAGAACTTTAAAAAACAAACTGATATTTTTATATTTGATCCTGGAGGCAATAAGAAGATTTGTTCTCCTAATAGAGGGTAACAAGGCTTCCATCAAGGTGGTGGTTCTGCAAGTAGAAAAAAGGGAACCTATATGGGAAATATTGTACAGGTAGGAATGATGACAACAAAGGGGAAGCATGAGTGACTGAGAAGATGGAGGTACCCTCACTACTCCTATTGATGTGCTCTTTGATGGGAAGAACACTGAATTTGGAATTAGAAGTCCTGGTTTTATGTCACTTCTCTATCACTTTGGCTGTGTAGTAACAGGAAAATCATTTAAACTTTTGAGTTTCTCTCTTCCATTGTATTTAAGTGAGATGACTGAAGTAAATGATTCCTTCGATCACCAACATTGTGAATGTACCACTAACGAGTCTAATCAACTGCCTCACAACATGCCTCCTGAAACATGCCATCTTTTATTTCTATTTCTGAATCTTTGTCTTTCCCCTGACTTTCCTACCTTTTCCTTTAATGCTAGTGATAGTCCAAGTCTTGATTCATATATATCCATATGACTCAAATGATTTAACTTTGATGAATAATTTTCCCTACCTGCAAAGTGAAGATTATAATACACATTACTCACCTTGCCTGATTGCTGTGAGGACTGGAAATTACAGAAGTAAATAGTCTAAAAAAGACACAGTGAATTAATTCATCGACTTAGATTGAAGAGAGAACTAGTATCAGTTCTCATGAAGAAGATCTCAGGGTTTTTAATAAACCAAAAAAAGTGCTATAGAGATTCAGAAAAAAAAGAAGATATCAAATACATCTGAGAGTAATCAGAAGAGATTTGACAGCAGCAAGATTTGAGATGAGTCTTGATGGATGGATAGGATTTCAATAGACAGAGATGGAGAAGCAAACTTTCTGAGTAAAGCAGTGATATTAAATAAAAAAGAAATGTACAGCTGCATATCAATTTAGAAAAACCATACATTATCTATGTTCTGTTGTATTTTCATTTATTTTATTAAGTATTTCCCAATTTTCAGTCTGGCTCAGGCTGACTGGCTATTAGGCTTTGAGCTACATTTGACCTTTCTGGAATAAAGACATACTATGAGTTAAGTTGGAAGGCAAGAATATACAAGGAATTTTGGACAACAAGAATAATGTTTGACAGTTACAAAATACTTTTTGCACAAATAAAATTAGATCTAAACAATTGGAAGACTATCAAGTGCTCATGGATAGGCCAAGTTAATATAATAAAAATGACAATTCTATCTAAATTAATCTACTTATTCAGGGCACACCAATTAAATTGCCAAAAATTATACAGCTAGAAAAAAACAATAACAAAAATATATTTGAATAGTTTGGTTGGTATATGCTATTATGCTATAAGAAATGATAGCAGATGGATTTCAGAATAATCTATATTATGTGAACTGATGCTGAGTAAAGTGAGCAGAATTGGGAGAACATTGTACACAGTTATAGCAAGATTTTGTGATGATCAACTATGATATATTTGTCTCTTCTCAGCAAGTGATCCAAGAGCATTCTAATAGACATATGATGGAAAATGTCATCCACATGTAGAGAAAGAGACTAAATGCAGATCAAAGCATTTATTTTTTACTTGTTTTTTCTTTCTCATGGTTTTTTCCTTTTGTTCTGATTTCTTTTCACTACATGGTTAATATGGAAATATGTTTAAAATTATTATGCATGTATAATCTATATCATTATTTGTTGTCTTGTGGAAGGAAAAAGAGAAGAAAAATTTAGAATATAAACTCTTACAAAAATGAATATTGAAAGCCATCTTTGCATATAACTGGAAAAAAATGAAATACTATTAAGTAGAGAGGGAAAAAAAGAAATTATGAACAGGAAGGTTTCAGAAAAACCTGGAAAGACTTGTATGAACCGATATAAAGTGAAATAAGCAGAACCAGGAAAACATTGTACACAGTATCAGAAATATTGTGGGATAATCAACTATGAATGACTCGGCTCTTCTTAGCAGGACAATGATCTAAGACAAATAAAAAACACATGGAGAAAAATGCTATCCACATCCAAAAACTGGCGGATTCTGAATACAGATTAAAATATACTTTTTTCACTTATTTAATTCTTTTTTATGGATTTTTTATATTTTGATCTGTTTCTTTTTTATAACTGTGTCTAATATGGAAATGTGTTTTACATGATAATACATGTAATAACCTACATCATATTGACTATCATTTTGGAAGAGAGAAGGAAAGGAGATAAATTTAGAACTCA
Organism: Myrmecobius fasciatus; assembly: GCA_023553655.1. Classification (NCBI taxonomy): domain Eukaryota; kingdom Metazoa; phylum Chordata; class Mammalia; order Dasyuromorphia; family Myrmecobiidae; genus Myrmecobius; species Myrmecobius fasciatus. The sequence continues at coordinate 454,862 of JAJPUD010001102.1, forward strand.
AAATCTTATAAAAATGCTAAAAATTGTCTTGACATATCAGTGAGGAAAAATAAAATACTATTTTAAAAGATATTTCAATGACTCTCTTTCACTTCTTTTCTTGCGTGACTTCTCCAGGCATCTAGGTAGCAAGTGGATAAAATGCCAGTTGTGGAGTCAGGAAAATGCCTCTTTCTGAGTTCAAATCTGATCTCAAACACTTACTAGTTGTGTGACCCTGGAGAAGTCAAGTAACTCTTTTTTTCTCAGTTTCCTCATCTATAAAATGAGCTAGAGAAGGAAATGGCAAAACACTGCAATGTCTTTGGCAAGAAAATCCCAGATAGGGTCATGAAGAGTTGGACATGATGACTGGACAACAGCAGCATCCTATCCACAGGATGTCTTTCATCTCTGTCTTTCATTTCATCCTCAAACTGAAAACAAAAATAAAAACAAGCCTTGTAGCATATGCATAAGCAAAACAATTTACCATTATTGACTGTATCTGAAAATGTATGCCTTGATATTCTTCTCCCTGGCTGCATTAAAAGAAAAAACTATTCTATGAGTTTATTGGATGGAGAGAACCCCAGGGCCTTCCTCAGGTGAGGTCTCCAAATATGGACCTCCGTACCTTTTTTACCTGCTTGCCTTTATTTTTTCTTCTTTTAGCTGAAATATTGGAGAAAGATATACCTTTATGAACTTTGAAAGGTCACCATGGCATAACCACCTGAAATCCCAGAACCAAACCCATGACAGGTTTTGTGGCCAGCTAGATTCTGAAGAATGACCTGTGGGCACCATCCCAGTAGTAACTGAGAACTTGAACTCATCCAGTCTGCTCACTTCATTTGAAAATGTACTTAGAGGGGCAGCTAGATGGCGCAGTGGATAGAGCACCAGCCCTGAAGTCAGGAGGACCTGAGTTCAAATTTGGCCTCAAACACTTAACATTCCCTACCTGTGTGACCCTGGGCAAGTCACTTAACCCCAATTGCCTCAGCAAAAAAAAAAAAAAAAAAGTAATTGCTATGTCAAGACTGCTTTAAGTTTGGGCCTATTCTCTGTAAAGGTGGGGATGATATGGGGAAGAGTGTGTCCCTGAGACGTTGGGGGAAAGATTTATAACTGCTGGTCTTGTTATATCTTTATAATAAACATCTTTGCAAGAGCTTTGAAAAATGAATGTGTTATTCTGCATCTTGAGTCCACCCTTCTCTGTCTGGCAGATCATAACATGCTCCAACAAAGATTTTCTGGAATCTTGGTTGGTCATTGCATTGATCAGAAGACTTAAATCTTTCAAAGTAGCTTGTCTTTACAATGTCACTATTTTTTAATATATTATTCTCCTTATTTTCCTCAATATGCCCTGCATCAGTTCATAAGAGTATTCTCAGATTTTTCTGAAACTTTCCCTTTTATCATTTTGGATGCCACAATAGTATTCCATTATATTCATATACAGCAATTTGTTCAATCATTCTCAGCAAGTTGGGCGCTCAATTTGTTTTGATTTCTTAGTTTTTGCAACAACAAAAGCTGTTGTTACAAATATTTTTGTACATATGGGTCTTTGATCCTTTTAGGGGTTGATTAAACACCATTCCTCTTCTTCCTTAATCCCAAATTACGTCACCTCAGGATTACCCATAATGGTGGCATAATGCTAGTTTTCTGATAGTAGTTCACTAATGCTTCTCAGTGTAATGCTGACTACAATTCTTTCTGTTTCTTCCAAAAATTTCCAAGGATTGCACAAATCCTCCTTTTTCATTTTTTAAAAGGAAATGAAGAAAGGAAGGAAGGAAACCCCAAACCCACAAAACTATTCAAAAATTGATTACCTGTCTTATAATGAAATATAACAACATTTCTAGAAAGAGTGATTCACTTTGCATAGCTTCCTCTCACTTGTAATGTCTAAGGGAAAATTTGTCCATAATGTTTGTATTCTCTGGACATCACAAATATTTCATAATAGCCTTACCACCTCCTGAATTTACTTCTGAAATGATCATTATTGCTCTCTTTACATTGTTTCCCTATACATGAAAGTCCATACATCATAGAGACAGAGCAGCATTCTGAAAAAATGACTAGGAGTAGGAGACATGATAGTTGAGATCCCTTCCTGCTCTCAGATTTTGTAATTCTATGTTATGTAGGTCCTCTACATTTAGCAAAGTTTCTGCCAGTATTGGGAAATTCACAATAGACTACAAAAAACTATTCTTCAAAAATTTCTTCTGTCAGAGTAGATAGTAAAATGGTTATGATTTTGAAATATCTATAGAATAATATGATGGATCTTTTATTCAAAATTTATACATCCTATTGAGTTCTTGGAACAGTGCTTGACACATAGTAAGCAACTAATAAATGCTTATTGGCTGGCTGGCAATAGGCAGTATGATCAAAGTCACTCAATTGTTTATATCTTTTGATCCAAAGATCCCATTGCTAGATATGTATCACAAAGAAGTCAATGACAGAAATGTGGTAGCAAAAAAAAAAGGAGAAAGAAAGAGAAAAAGAAGGAAAGAGAAAGAAAATGAGAGAAAGAAGAAAGAAAAAAAGAAAGAAAGAAAGAAAGAAAGAAAGAAAGAAAGAAAGAAAGAAAGAAAGAAAGAAAGAAAGAAAGAAAGAAAGAAAGAAGGAAGGAAGGAAGGAAGGAAGGAAGGTAGGAAGGAAGGAAGGAAGGAAGGAAGGAAGGAAGGAGGAAGGAAGGAAGAAGGAAGGAAGAAGGAAGGAAGGAAGGAAGGAAGGAAGGAAGGAAGGAAGGAAGGAAGGAAGGAAGGAAGGAAGGAAACTCCAAACCCACAAAACTATTCAGAAATTGGTTGCCTGTTTTATATTAAAACATATCTACATCATAAGATGTGATGAATATGAGGAATTTAGAGAAATATGGGAGTGTTGTGTAGTGATATAGAATGAGGAAAAGAGATCCGAGGAAACAATATTTTCAATAACAAAAATTATGCAAATGAAAACAGCATTAAAATGCAGCAACAGAAATAAATTGTATTGATTTTGGAAAATGAAGCACATGTTTAAAATGTAATCTCATTAGGGAAAGAACAAGGGAATAAGTATTTGTATATTGCCTCTTATGTGCCAGGCGCTGTACCAAGCATATGATAACTATTATCTCATTGGATCCTCACAACAATCCTGGGAGGTATGTGCTATTATTATTCCTGTTTTACAGAAAATGAAACTGAGTCAGATAGAGGTCAAATGACTTGGCAGATTCTCCTAGTCATAGGTCAGTTGACTCAGGTCTTCCTGACTAAAAGCCCAGCGCTCTATCATTACTGTACCTTTTTAGAGAGCTGGGGGGGGGGGGCACCAAAAATACCCTAGTGTAGCATACATTGTCAGACTTGCTTGCTTTGTCTGTTCATTGTTTAACTTAATTAGAATGTAAGCTTCTTGAGAACAGGAAGTATCTTGTTTTTCTATCTGTGTTCTTAGCAAGTACTGTATATATAATAAAAACTCTGTAAATGCTTCATTCATTCATAATGAACTGTTTCACTTTGTTACAAAGGAGAGTTAAATAAAGGGGAAAGAATATATTAGGAAGTGACTTTTTTAAAAGAACTAGATGGATTTACAAGTGAATTTTACCACATATTTAAAGATCAACTAATTCTAATATTAAACAATTTATTTGGAATAACATGCAAAGGAGTCCTACTAAAAATATCTTTTATGAAACAAATATGGTACTGATATCTAAACCAGGAAGAGCCAAAATCAAAAAAAAGAAAGAAAATTATAAGCCAATTTCATTAATGAATATTAATGCAGAAATCCTAAATTTAAAAAGTTAGCTAGAAGACTACAACAATATATTATAAAGATTATGCATTTGCAACCAAGTACTATTTATATCAGCAATGCAAGAATAGTTTAACAAAAGGAAAACTATTAATATAGCTGGTTACATCAATAACAAAAGTACAAAAATCTTATAAAAATAGATGAAGAGTTTTTGATAAAAAACAATACTTATTTCTATTAAAAACACTTCAAAGCATAGGCATAAATGGATTTTTCCTTAAAATGATAAAATCTTCAGTAAGAATTATTTGCAGTGGGGATAAGCTAGAAACTATCCTAATATGATCAGGAGTGAAACAAAAAAAAAGTCCATTATCACCAGTATTATTTGATTTTGTATTAGAAATGCTAGCAATAAGAGAAAAAAAATAAATTGAAAGATTCAGAATTAATGGGCAATGAATTAATAAAACAGAGAATGTGATGATATACTTGGAGAATCCTAAAGATGCAAATATAATTAGTAAAAACAATTAACTATTTTAGCAAAATAGCAGGATAAAATAAACCTACATAATTCATCAACATTTCTATATATCAACAACAAAACCCTAAAAGAAGAGAGAGTAAAAGATATTCTGTTTATAATAATTGTAGGCAGTATAAAATGCCTGGAAGCATATCTGCCAAAACAAACCCAAGAATTATATAAACATAATCATAAAACACTTTTAGTACAAATAAAGTCAGATTTAAATTAAGGTTGGCAGAGCCAAAAAAATAAAAATGACAACTTTAATTAAACTAATCTATTGATTCAATGCCATTCCAATTAAATTACCAAAAAAATTATTGGTTTGAATTAGAAAAATAATAACAAAATTCACTTGGAAGAACAAAAGAACAAGTATACCAAAGGAAAAAGGGAAAAAATGGAAAGGAGGCTAAACAGTACCAGATCTTAAACTATACTTTAAGGCAATAATTATCAAAACTGTCTGGTACTGGCTAAGAAATAAGTAGATCATAAAACACACAATAGCAAATAATTACAGAAAATCTTATGTTTGACAAAAGTAAAGATTTAAGCTTTTGTTATAAGAATTCATTATTTGGTTAAAAAAAAGTGTTGGAAAATGTGGAAAACAGTCTGGCAGAAATTGGGCCAAAATTTTATACTATTTACCAAGATAAGGTCAATAATGGAAATATAATCTAGATATAAGGAGAGATATCAATCATGAATATGAGAACAGTTTGTGAATAAGCAAGAGAAATAAGGCATTGTGGGGCATAAAATAGATAATTTTGATTATATTAAATTAAAAAGATTTTGCATAACTGAAATCAATATAGCCAAGATTAAAAGGAAAGCAGAAAACTAGGTGAAAAATTTTGTAGAAAGTTTTTTTCAGATAAAGGCTTTATATCTCAAATATAGAACTTTGTCTAATCTATAAGAAAATGAGTCATTTCCCAACTTATAAATGGTCAAAGGATATGAACAGGCAGTTTTTCTTTTTTTTAATTATAGCTTTTTATTTTCAAAATATATGCATGGATAATTTTTGACATTCATCCCTATAAAGCTCTGTGTTCTAATTTTTTTTCTCCCTTTCCCTCCTCCTCCAGTAGTCAAGTGATCCAATACATATTAAATATGTGTACTTCCTTTATACATATTTCCACAAATATCTTGCTGCCCAAGAAAAATCAGATCCAAAAGGAAAAAATGAGAAAGAGAACAAAATGCAAGCAAACAATAACAAAGAGTGAAAATACTATGTTATGGTCCATATTCAGTTCCCACTGCGTTCTCTCTGAGTGCAGATGGCTTTCTTCATCACAAGGCCATTGGAACTGGTCTGAATCACCTCATTGTTGAAGAGAGCCACGTCCATCAGAATTGATCATCATATAGTCTTGTTGTTGCTGTGTTTAATGATCTCCTGATTCTGCTCATTTCACTCAGCATCAGTTCATTCAAGTCTCTCCAGGCCTCTCTGAAATTGTCCTGCTGGTCAGTTCTTACAGAACAATAATATTCCATAGCATTCATATACCATAATTTATTCAGCCACTCTCCCATTGATGGGCATCCATTCAGTTTCCAGTTTCTAGCCACTACAAAAAGAGCTGCCACAAACATTCCTGCACATGTGGGTTCCTTTCCTTCCTTTAAGATCTCTTTGGGATATAAGCCCAATAGAAACACTGCTGGGTCAAAGGGTATGTGCAGTTTGATAACTTTTTGAGCATAGTTCCAAATTGCTCTCCACAATGGTTGGTTCCATTCACAGTTCCACCAACAATGTATCAGTGTCCCAGTTTTCCCACATCCCCTCCAACATTCGTCATTATCTTTTCCTGTCATTTTAGCCAATCTGACAGGTGTGTAGTGGTCCCTCAGAATTGTCTTGATTTGCATTTCTCTGATCAATAATGAATTAGAGTAGATTTTCATGTGACTAGAAATAGTTTTGATTTCTTCATCTGAAAATCAGCAGATAGTTCTTCAATGAAGAAATTAAAACTGTATTTAGTCATATGAAAAAATGCTGTAAGTTATTATTTATTAGAGAAATGCAACTTAACAAAATTTTGGTATATCATCTTATACCTCTCAGTTTGGCTAATAAGATATAAGGGCAAAACAACAAATGTTGGAGAGACTGTGAAAAAAAATTCACTGCTGGTAAAATTGTGAACTGATCTAACCTTTCTGGAGAAAAATCTGAAATTATGCCCCCAAAGTCATAAAATTGCATATACTCTTTGACCCAATGATACTACTATTAAGTTTGTTTCTCAAGGTGATTGGGAGAATAAAAAAAGAACCTATATGTTCTAAAATAATTGTAGTAGCATTCTTTGGGGTAGGAAAGAACTAGAAGTTGTGTGGATATCCACCAATTGGAAAATGATAGAACAAGTTGTGGTATATGGTTATGATGGAATACTGCTGTGCTATATGACATGGTTGATTTTAGCCAAAATCATGGAAAGGCCTGCATGAAATAATGAAGAGAGAAATGAACAGAACCAGGAGAACATATATAGTAATAGTAATATTGTTCTAATAACAACTTTGAACAACTAAGCCATTTTGAATATTATATACAAATCAGTTACAAAGATCTATAAACAAAGATCTATCCATAGTTAGAGAAAGAATTGATGAATAGTAGTATATAGAGTATATTTTTACATGTCTGCATATATTTGTATCTAATTGTAACCTCAACAGCAGGGTGAGAAGGAAGAGAGAAAAAAAGTATAAAGCATACCACAAAAAGAAAACTTAGAAGGAAGTACAGAAAAGTAGGGTAGCTTTGAAAATGATGTGGTAGTTATCATATAGTATATATATATATATACATATATGTATATATGTATATATATAATATTAAGTAAACAGTGTGAAATGAAAATTCATGGTTTTATATTGAACCATCCATGTTGTGCTGTATACATGGAAATGTTCTTTTTTTGTCTTCTTGAATTTAAGTTCAAAATGAAAAAATTAAAAATAGAAGCATATACTTTTTAAATGGGAAAAGAAAGAAAAATAACATTTTTGGAGGTGATACATTTATTCCAATGAGGTTACCATTATTTACGATATTTTTAGAACTCTTCTTTGGGTATTAGTTTCAGACCTGCAACACATGTCAGGGAGCATCTTTAGTTGTGGCAAATTTTCATCTTTTGAGTCTAGACATCATGTTAAGAAATAGTCAAAGGGTATTTAAAGCTGAAATAAATAAGGTTACTCATTACAAATTCCTCTTTTACTTGTCTCAGTTAAAAATTGGGGCTCTTTAGGGTGATTGGTAAACTCATTTGAAATTCATTCTCCAAAAAGCAGAGTTCTAAAGTGATTTTTGAGCAATGGAAACAACAATAGAATAAGGGTATCATTTGCATAAATGAATACTGCAGAAAGGAAGAATGATACAGAGGCAAAAGCACTTTATTAGTAAGGCCCCAGTCTCAGCTCAGTCACTAACTAGTTGTGTGACCTGGCCAAGACAACCCACTAAGTTCTAGCCAAATTGGAATATTGGCTGTTTCCATTGGCATTCATGTAAGCCTTCCTCCCATGATGAGAACATACTGATTCCCCATTGCTGCCTCTTAAATTTCTTCTCCTTCAAGGTCTATCTCAGTTACTGTCCCTTCCATGAAGTCTTCTCTAAATCTGTCTTCTCCAGTATTTCCATTCCCATTCTTCTGGCTGAAATTTATTTCTTTCTTTCCAAATTTTCCTAAGCAACTTAGTATGACTTTCTCATCTGCCCCATTATATTCTACCTGATATTATATTTATTCTGGATATATGTTTTTCAGGAACACTGGTTGTTAGAAACCTTGAAAGTTCATTTTTTTTAATTTTACAAATAAAGAAACTGAAATTAAGAGTAGTGGAGTAGAGAGGTGGAGAAATATTGTGTGAAATAGGACTAGATCATAGAGAGATTTAAAAGTCAAGCTGAGTAATGTGTATTTTATTTTCTAGGTAATATGGAGCCACTAAAGTTTTTGGGGTTTTTTTTGAAGAAAAATGATTAAGCATATAGATTGGAAGGATTATTTTGACAAATATGTAAAAGATGGATTAGAAAGAGATCCTGATGGTAGTGAGACAAATAAAGGGTTTTTTTCTTTATAATAATCTAGACAAAAAAGGGATGAAGGCCTACAATTGCAGCTGGGGCAGTAACCCTCTCTAAATACACAGAAGGGGACCAATATGGAAGATATTGTTGATAGAATTGATAGGGCTTAGTAACTAATAGGATATAAGGAAAAGGAAGACCCAAATATGATGGACTAGCCTAAGTAATTGAAAGGATGTTACAGTTCATATCCTGATATTCAAAGGTAAAATGAAATGTGACCTCATTTTACTTCTCTGTATATTAATTAAATTATTATTAATAATAATAATAATGACTTGGATTTATGTAAAGGTCTATAGCTTACACTATCTGAATCTCACAACAACCATGGGGGAATGAGAAGTTCCTCTGTTTTTAAACTGTTTAAATAAAAGTTTTAGATAAAGAAAATAATACAAGGCAAATCCCTTTTCTTCTGTGCCTACAAAAATCTTTAAAATGTCATGAATTGATCCAGTAAATGAAGAGATGAAATAATTTAATTCAACAAACATTTATTGAGTGACATTAGTGAAGAATGCCAAGGTAGACACTTTAATGATACAATGCTAAGAAAAAACCACAACATTCGAAAATAGGCCAGACTTTATGGAATAGTCATCACCATGAGACCATTCAAAGCTGTTCTTGAATCGTTCCTTTTCCTGACTCCATCACCCATTGCATCAATTTGACATTGCAGTGCTGTTTTTAATAGTAGTTGCAGTGTATTTTTAGTATTAGTCTCTTTCTCATGAAGCCATTCTCTCCCCCCTCCACACACACACACACACACACACACACACACACACACACACACACACA
>JAJPUD010001102.1:464134-474311 GCA_023553655.1 Myrmecobius fasciatus
ACACACACACACACACACACACACACACACACACACACACACACACAGCCTTAAGAATATATAGGTCATAGACCAAATTTCTTCCTCCCAGAGTGAAATTCAATTTTAATCACCTAGACTCCTAAAATCCTCAATGGTTCTACTCAATTATTCTCCCACACTGTTATTTAAATCTTTTAAATTTTTCATTTTATTATTATTTTATGATTTGTTATTATAAATATATAAATTTATAAATAATAATTTATTGTTTTTCATTTAATTTTTCCCTTGTTTATGTGTACTTTACTCAACTATATTCTAAGTTCCCTGAAGGCAAAGTCTGCAACTTACTTGTATTTACACACATACCCATACCCCATGACCATACAAAAATATCTGTCAATCCAATGCCATCCAAGGATGGAGTTGAACACATCTGTCCCTAGGAGTACAGTTAATTTAGTTCCATAGTCTCTCCTTCCCTTTGTTGCAATTGTACTGTTTTCTACTTCAGTCAAGATAAAGATTTATATTTTGATTAGAAAGGCAAGATAATGTCACTTCTCAGACAAACTTGTAAATTGTGACCCAGTGGAAAGCTAGTAAACTGCGTTAAGTTGCAAAGATGATGGGCCCAAAATATCTGAGTCTATAATGGATTAGAAATGTCACTGTAGGACTTGAAACACAAAAACTGAGGACAAAAACTCATTAGAGAATTTTTTAAGCAGCTTGGTTGAAAAATATATAGTATATTAGACTTGTAGTCAAGAACACCTTATTTGAAATTCCATCTCAAACATTAACAAGTTGTATGACTCCAAATCACTTAACCCTCTCGGTCTCAGTTTCCTCAATCATAAAATGAGGATAATAACAAGCATCTACCTTGCAGGGTTGGTGTGAGAATGAAATGAGATAACATTGGTAAAGTGCTTTGTAAACCTTAAAGTGCTATATAAGTACTAGCTATTATTAGTTCGTTTAATACTTGTTTTTATTATTAATTATAATTCTCTTGGCAAGATTTCCTATTAGAAAACATTTTCCCCTTTTCTCATTTTGCACACACAAAGCACCTTCTGATCTATAATTTGATCTCCTGAATGGATTCACCACCAAAATACATTAGTGTAACAAAGATATACAATATAGAATACAATTAAAAGACAGGCAAATGCCAAAACACATTACTCATTAAATAATAACCATTTTAAATCATGGCTTAACTTAAGCTAATCTTAGAGAGAAAACTCAGAGTTTAGTAACAACTTTTATTCACCCTGAATTCTCAACTGGCCATAAGTCTTTTAAAAAACATTCATTCCAGTAATGCTTCATGCTCCATTGTTTCAACTTAGCCCCAGAGTAAACAGCTTTCCTAATATTAGCCTTTAATTATTGCTTATTCTTATTAGGCCTTTATCTGCGCCTTCATCCCCCAAAACCTCAAGGACATTATCCTTGTCATGAATCAGTCATCTCAATCGAGTCTGACTCTTCATAACCCATTTGGAGTTTTCTTAGCAAAAATACTGGAATGGTTTGCTATTTCTTTCTTTAGCTCATTTGCACAGAGGAGGAAATGAGGTAGACCAGATTAAGTGACTTGCTCAGGGTCATACAACTAGTAAGTGCCTGAGGCCAAAGTTGAACTCAGATCTTCCTTTCTCTGGGCTCAGTGCTCTATTCATTGTGTCTGTCATGAAAACCTAAGAAAGTTTGAATTGGACAAATCATCTCTACTTTGAGTCTCACTTTTCTCATCTATAAAATAGAGGAAAAACAGGAAGGATACTCCAAACATCTATGTGGCCAACAGAAAATAGGAGGAAAACTAATAAGTATGAATGATGCTCTATGGTGATTATCTCATTTCAATGATTAAAACTTTCATCTATTCCCCCACAATGGAATATCACTTACTCTTCTATTCACACTGAGTCTTTTTTAGAGTAGACTTTGTACTCAGAAATTTAGACTAAGTTGATTCTTAAAAGAGACAAACAGGACAGTTTTTAAAACAGAATTTTATTGGTTTCTTCATGCTACCACAAAAAGGTTATATTTTTCTTGTCAGAAATGAGAAAAAATAAGTTCCCTGATTTTGTATGGTTCCAAAAAGTAATATAAAACGAGTACAAGCATACCCTATAAAGACTGGGAGTTTGATTCTAGATCACCATAAAAAAGTATCACAATAAACTGAATAATACAAATTTTTGACAGCATATATAAAAGTTATGTTTACAGTATTCTATAGTCCATTAAGTACTGTAAATTAAAAATTGTACATACCCTAATTAGAAATATTTAATTACTGAAGATGCTAACCATCATCTGATCCTTCGGTCATAATCTTTTTGCTGTTGGAGGGTCTTGCCTTAATGTTGATGGTTGCTGACTGATATAAGTGGTGGTTGCTGGACCATAACAATTGCCTCTTCCTTTCACTTGAATGTTTAGAGCTCATTATAGAGTTGTGAATTGACCAAATTTCAATATTGTTATGTTTTATGAAATAGGTAGGCTCAAGGAGAGGCTGGGGGAATGGTTGATTGGTGGAACAGTCAAGACATATACTCATTGGTTAAGTTTGCCATCTTATAAGGGTTATAATAGTAACATCAAAAATCAGTGATCACAGGTGATCATAACAGATATTGCAATAATTAACCCAACAAGATTTGTGGCAAATCTGCATTAAGCAGGTCTATCTGTGCCATTTTTCCAATAGCACATGCTCACATTGTGTCTGTCACATTTAAGTAATTATTACATTTCAAACTTACAAATATACATGTATATACACATACACACACATATAAATGTATATATGCATATATATGTATATTTAGAAAAGTACAACAAAACAAAGCAAAATAAAAATAAATTCTGACTTTCCTAAGAGCATATCTTATAGTTAGGTGCCCCTTCTTTAACACCTGTGCCAAGGCCATTTTTTGAGAAGGCTTTTTAACTTTGAACCTTTTCAAAGTCCTGAAATCATATGAGGACGTTGTGGTCTTGGGAGTCCAGTAACTTGGTGCCTAAGATCACATAGGTAGTAAGTATCAGAAGCAGCATTTGAATCCAGGTTCCCTAATTACAAAGTCATGCTCTTTTAACTGTACCTCTTGTGGGAAGCATAATGACCATTTATGAGAAAATCCTCTGAACACCCCTTATTTCCATTAACAATACATTATGGATTTGTAATAAATTAATTTATCCAAACCCCTTTTCCACTTACTCATTATAGTATTTTTAACACTTAAGAATTTTATTTTTAACTTGATACTAGAAATCATAAAATAAGAAAAGAGTAAATTATATCATATATGTGTTGTATCTATTTATTTTTAGCTTGTTAATCTTTCAAGACAAGTTTCAATCATTCAGTCAATTGATACACATTTTTTTAAACTCCTATTATGTGCCAGGCACTGAGCTAAGCATTGGGGATACAAAAAGAGGTAAAAGGCAATACTTGCTCTCAAAAACCTCAGAGTCTAATACAGAAGGCAAAATGCAAACAACTATGTACAAATAACATGCATGTGTTCAAACATACATGTTTGAAACTGAAAACATGTATGCATGTGCATGTATATGTAATAAATACATATTATGTATATATATTCAGAAATTATCAAATAATCTTAGAGGGAAGGCACTATAATTAAGGGGGATCTTGAAAGGCTTCTTGTAGAAACTGGAACTTTAGCAGAGACTTGAGAAAGGCAGAGAATCCAGGAGGTTGACACAGGAAAAAGAAAATGCAAGGCATATGAGACAGCCAGTAAAAACATTTGGAATTGGAAGATTAAATGTCATATGTAAGAAATAGCCAGGAAGGCAATTTTATTAGATCACAACATACACAGAGTAAAGTGTAAGACTGGAAAGGTAGGAAGGAGTCAGGTTATGAAGGACTTTAAAAGCCAAAATAGAGGATTTTTATTTAATCTGGAGGAAATGGGGAGCCAATTGAATTTTATTGAATACTGGAGTAACATATATTTTAGGAAGATCAGTTTAATGGCTAAGGGAAGGATATATTGAAACAGTGAGAGATTTGAAATAGGGAGACAAACTAGCAGCTCTTTGCAAGAGCCCAGGTCTGAGTTGATAAGGGCCTGTTCATGGATGGTAGCAGTGTCACAGGAGAGAAGAGAGTATATCTGACAGCTGTTACAAAGGTAGACAGGAAGGACATCACAACCGACTGGATATCTGGTGAGGGTAAAGGAGGGGTAAAGGAGGGATTATAGGATGACACTGGGTTACAAACCTGACTGAGAAGATAGTGATGTCCTTCACATCAAAAGGAAAGTTAGGAAGAGAAGAGGGTTTGGGGGAAAGATGATGAGCTCAGTCTGGGGCATATTGAGTTCCACATGATTTCTTAATAGTGTATCAATTCACATTTACCTGACTCATAATTAGTTTAAGAATAACTTGGCCCTTCCTCCTTTTCCAGTTTTCTTATGCCTTTTCCCTTCCACATTCTCTGTGATCCAGTGATAATGGTCTCCTGGCTGTTCCTCATATATGACATTCCATCTCCCAAATCCAAATATTTTCACTGGCTGTCTCATGTGTCTAGAAACTTTCCCTTCCTCAAATATATTTCATCAAAATCCTCAAAAATAGGATTTTGCAGTAGGATTCTGTCCTGGAGGGGATGGGATAGTGGTGGGATACTTCTTCCCCATATCAATCATATTTTACCCCTCAGTCTTCTTAAGGCTTGGAGTATATTTGGCCTTGCCTGCCACCCCAGAGTCCTAAAACAAAAGTTTTCCTCTTCCAAGGATTTGGGGAGAAAGCTTAGAATCCTCTAGGAGGTTAATCTTAAATCTGTGAACTTGCTTTTTTTTATCCTTAATTTTTTTAAATTTTATTTTATTTGCATAACATATGTGTGGGTAATTCTTCAACAATAACCCTTACATAGCTTTCCGTTACAAAATTTTTCCCCCCAACTCCCCACCCCTCCCCTAGATGGCAGGATATCCACTACATGTTAATTATGTTAAAATACTTGACAAATCGAATATATGTATACATATTTCCAAACTTATCATTGTTGTGCAAGAAAAATCTTATCTACACAAACGATATATCAGATAAAGGAAACACAATGTAAGCAAACATCAATCAAGGAGTATGAGAATATTATGTTGTGGTCCACATTTCACATCCCTCTCTCTGGGTGTATATGGCTTTCTTCAGTGAACAATTGGAGGTGATTTGAAACATTTCATTGTTGAAGAGAGCCATGTCCATCAGAATTGATCGTCATATAGTACTGTTGTTGCCATGTATAATGATCTCCTGGTTCTGCTCATTTCACTCAGCATCAGTTCATGCAAGTTTCTCCAGTCCTCTTTGAAATCGTCCTGCTGGTCGTTTCTTACAGAACAATAATATTCCATAACATTCATATACCATCATTTATTCAGCCACTCTCCAATTGATGGGCATCCCTTCAGTTTCCAGTTTCTAGCCACTACAAAAAGGGCTGCCACAAACATTCTTGCACATGTGGGGCCTTTTCCTTCCTTTATGATTTCTTTGGGATATAGGCCCAATAGAAATGCTGCTGGGTCAAAAGGTATGCACAGTTTGATAACTTTTTGAGTGTAGCTCCAAATTTGTGAACTTGCTTTTTAAAAGTATTTTGATAAATATATTTAAACATACTTAGTTTCCATTATAATCCTACATATTTTAAGTATTTTAAAACATTATTCTGAAAAAGGATTCACAAACTTCATCAAACTCCTTAAGAGGCCCATGGCACCAAAAATATTAAGAACCTCTGCTCTAGGACATGAGCTTTCTCCTCTCAGGAACACTGAACCACAATAGGACTGTCCTCTGAGCAACCCTAAGCCCCACTTTATTCCAGCTGAAATTCCTTCAGGTGCAGTTTTGGTTTGTTAAGTCCCTAGGATTTATTGCATTTGTCCTAAAACCACATCCTCTAAGCTTCAAAGGGGTTTCCCGGTCCTATTGTTCCAGAATTTGGTCACTGAATGAGTTTCAGGTTTTTTTTTCCTTTTAACTACATACACCCTACCTCAATCTTCATCAATCCAGATTAAAAGAGTTCTCTAATCTCTTCTGTTTATACTTACATGAAAGCTACTTGTCCTATGCATCTGTCCTATAGATTTTCTAGCTTCTGTGTCAGCCTTGAAATGCAGCAACCAGAATGACATATGGTTGCTTAGGATAAGTAAAAGTGTTGACTCAGAGACACAGTCTTAAATGTTGTTTTCTGGTCATTATGGGTTCCATCAGAGGCAAATCCAAGTGAAAAAATGGGAAATTGAATCAAATTCTGTCACATGTTCTAGTTCTGCTGGTATCCTAGTAAAAGATACAGTGATGAGATAAGCCTCTCCTTCCCCAGTGGAATAGGAACTGGGGACTTCGCTTAATTCCATTTTGAAACCCTCTTAAATATATTGAATGAATGAAAAAAAATATTTATTAAGTTGTGCTAAACACTGGGAAGTTAGATAGAAAAATAAGAGATTCCATATTCCTAAGGAAGCTCCCAGACTAATCAGGGAAACAAGATATATGAAAGATCTCAGCTGCAGAACAAATGGAAAGGAATCATGATTTTTAGGCGATGTGGGCAAAATATGTGATAATGCATCATCTTATTGGTAAAATAATACATTTTTTGATGATGGCTTATTTGACAATGTCAAGGATTTTGGTTATGAGAACTTTGTTTTCTAGGTCTTCAGAAGCCCTGGCTACAGCACTCACAGAGGGAAAGAGGGAACAAACACTTACTATGGTTAAGTACTTACACTGTTTAAACACCTACTATGTGCCAGGTACTATGCTAAACACTTTAAAAATATTAGCTCATTTGATCTTTACAATAACCCTATGAGGTAGGTGCTATTAATAATAATAATAGTTACATATGTTTGTATATATGTATATTACTTCCTATAGCATTACTATGCCAAACACTTCATTTGATTCTCACAACAACCCTGGGAGGTAGGTATTATTATCCCCATTTTGCAGATAAAGAACCTGAGGCAGAAGTTAAGGGACTCACCCATTGTCACACAGTGTCTGAGACTGGATTTGAACTCGGGCCTATTCTGACTTCAGATGCAGCCCTCTATCTGCCACAGCTACTTAGATTTCTTGCTTCCTCAAACAATGATTTGGGGGCTAGGACCACTGGTCTGTGGGGTGTTGCCACTCATGGGGCTCT
This sequence comes from Myrmecobius fasciatus, assembly GCA_023553655.1. NCBI lineage: Eukaryota > Metazoa > Chordata > Mammalia > Dasyuromorphia > Myrmecobiidae > Myrmecobius > Myrmecobius fasciatus. The sequence continues at coordinate 471,375 of JAJPUD010001102.1, forward strand.
TGGACCTACCTTCTTGTTGGTAGCAGTTGGTGTTTGGGGTTGGAAAAAGCTAGACCCCCGTCTCGGACATATTTTTCCCCTCCATGATGATTTTAGGCTCAGGCTGGCAGTCAGGCTAGTGATCTTGGGAACAGAACTATTCCCAGAGTTCTTGGGTGGTTCAGGGTGTGGAGCCGTCTCCACTGAGGTCCAAGAGGAAGAGGCCAAGATCGTGTTTGCTGCCTCTTGTGTCTCCCTCAGAGTTCCTTGCTCCCGTACATAAGCTGACCCACAGTAGAAGCTGGTCAGAGCTGGTGGAAATGGCCTGCCCCTTCTCCATAGGAGTTGCATGCTCAAATGATGGCTCTGGGGGCTGAGCTAGAAATAGAGGCAATGGTCATTCCTAAGCTTGAGATCATGATCCTAAGCTCTTCCTATAAGGGTCTAAGGAAAAGTGGTGGTCAAGATTTAAACTTGCCTGGCACATGTTGCCTCCCTCCTTAAGGGTACCTCACTGTTAAATAGTGCAGTAAACACAAAGTGGGGTCTGGAGTCAGGAAGACCTGAGTTCAAATCCAGCCTCAGATCCTTACGAGCTGAGTGACTTTGTACAAGTTAATCTCTTTCTGTCTGCCTCAGTTTCCTCATTTGGAAAATGAGAATAATAATAGAACCTATCTCCTGGTGTTATTTTGAGGACAAAATGAGGTGATTATATGAATGCTAAATGTTATTATTAATAATAGTTAATTATTATAATCATTGGTGTATCAACTAGGCTGGCTACCTGTTAAGTGTATATATGTTGAATAGAAAGAGAGGTACTTATGCTAATTTGTGATGAATCAGAGATGGTCTGAGCAGTAGGGGGCAGACAAATTACTGCTGCTGTAGCTGGAGATAGAGTCAGGAAAGTGTGAAATTAAGAAAACTTGACTAGGAAATAAAGCTAAAATGACACAGTATATCTGTCACCTGCTGTGACTTGGGTTGGGGATTTAAGTGCTATTTTCCCTTTCCAGTAGCTCCTTACCACCTCCTTAAAAACATTCTCAGGTCTTCTCAAACCTGAAAAATCTCCCCTTAATCTTTCTAACCCACTGAACTACTGTCCCAACTGTCTTCTCTTTCATCATCAAATCCCTTCAAACAGTAATTTTATCTTATGTAATCTCTGACACTGTATTTGACTTCTTTATCATCTTTCTTCCTGGCTTTGAAAACACCGTATTCTCCTTTTTTTTTTCTCCCTCTGCTTCTCTAACCCTTCCCTTTGTGCTTCTTTTACTGACTTTTCCCTCCCTAATCACTTAAGACAAGTATTTCCCAAAATTCCATTTTCTCCTTTATCTTTTGTCTCTCCTTTGGCCAGCTTATCCATTTCTACAGTAATGATAATAATGATAACAGATATTGAATATGAAGTTATTATATTGTCAGCTGATCCAGGTGGAAATATACTATACAGATCAAAATTCAGATGCAAAGCTCATGGCAAAGATCCTATCTAGATATATGGATTTTGAGGTTATACATGATTCTCAAAGATCTTCTAAGGAGATGATTATAATAACCTCATAGTCAATATACCCAAAATATCTGTTCCTCCCCGAAAAAGAAAAAAACTCCAAACCCTCCTCTGGCTATCAGCTTTCTATCAATGGTAGCATCATTGACCCATCATTGACCCATTTTTAAAATCTTAGTGATATCTTTGCTTACTCCTTTTCCTCAAGACCTTCTACGATCAGGCACCCCCCCACCTTTCTAGCTTTTATTTTTTTTTCAGACACTCACACCAAATTTCTAGTTGTATTCTCATCCTCAAGTGTTTTACCTTCCAGCCAAATTGGACTGTATGTTGTTCTTTGTTTTTTCTTTCCTTCAAGACTTTGTTCATGCTTCTTTCTATGCAAGGATTGTCCTCCCTTCTAGCTAGACCTATAATTATACAGTATCAATGGAGGGAAGAAAGCTGGTTTTGTGGAGGAGAAGCTCGGGCAGCTTCCTCTAGTACAATTCCCTTGTCCCCAGAACTCAGCTTACTTGAACCTTCTTTTAGATACAATTCACTAAAAATTAAAAGATTTACTCAAGGGAGCCATGGTGGCGGAGATCAGACAGGAGTCTCTGTAACCTCCTCTAACCTCCCCTCAAACCAACAAAATATGAAGCCTCTAGACTGATTCTGAAGCAAAAAAATCCACAATATCTGGAGAACAACACGATTCTAGAAGAAGATACTCTGGAAGAACCTCAAAACAGGTCTGTTTTAATTGGGCAGGGGGTGGTCTACTGAACCCAGACTGAAGCGCAGGGAGACCGGGGCAGGGAGCTGGAGCAGGGAGCTGGAACAGGAGTCCGAACAGGAGTGGGAGCGTTGTGCTTTTCACACACCTGGGAGTCTTCTGCAGGCCTCTTGGAGCAATTTGTCCTGATTGTGGGCAGGTGGTTTGGAGGGTCTGCCTTTTGAGGGGGATAGATTGTGAACCACTGAACCCCTGATGAGCATCGTAACTAGCTGCCATTACACAGCACCTTAAAGCAATCAATCAAACAACAGGACTGATAAGCACCAGAAATAATTCAATCAGCAGAACTGCCCAGTTCCTGAAATAACTCAATCAGCAGAACTGCCCCAGGGCAAATTAAAGCAGCTGTCCCACCTTTGCCCTAAACAGACCTCACACCTTTAAAAAAAAATGAATAAAAAACCAAAAAGAGCTCTCACCATAGACAACTTTTATGGAGAGAGGGAAGAACAGACCTCAAATCCTGAGGCCCCTAAAGGTAAAGCAACTCCAGAAAAAGCCCCAAAGAGAGACATAAATTGGTCTCCATGTCACAAGGCTTTCTTTGAAGATTGCATAAAAAATCTTAAAAGAGAGTTAGAAGAAACATGGGGAAACGAAATGAGATCACTGCAAAATAAAATAGAAAAAATGGAAAAAGAATGCA
>JAJPUD010001102.1:482147-495125 GCA_023553655.1 Myrmecobius fasciatus
TGCAAGGAATTCCTGAGTGAAGGAATTCTCTCTACTAACAATGCAAGTCAATATACCACCCAGTACAGTACCTTGCTCCTTTTAGATGTTTAATATATGTTGAATTTAATTGACTTGTTGAAATTCCACTCATCCTTCAAGACTCACCTGAATTCTTCCCTTATTCTCCCAGGCAGAAATATCCTTCCCTTCTGAATATAGAGTCTCCAGAACTAAAAAGAAATTCCAACATTTGTTATATACCTACTATGTTCCAGGCACTTAGCTGAGTGAGGGGATGCAAAAAAAGACAAATAAAGGTCCCTGCTTCCCTCAAATTGCCCCCCATTCATATGGTTTTATTATAATCTATTTTGTAATATAATTGTTTATAGTTATATACAGTATGAGAGTGTGATGCAGTGGATGGAGGATAGTGGATAGAGTGGATAGAGGTCAGGAAGACCTGGTTCTTCCTCTAACAGGATCCAGCTGTGTAACCTTGGATAAGACACTTAATCAGTGGTCTAGTCCAGAGGTGTCAAGTATGGAGCCTGAGAACTCCATGTGGTCCATAACTCTCCTGAGTGCAGCTGAATCAGTATAAAACATAGTTCCTAAACGATTTTAGTGTTGATATATAAATTTAAAATGAAATAACTAAACACAATTGGTCTTTAGAGTCAATATACTGTCCATAGAGATTCTTAAGTGCAATTCAGCGTCTCCTATTTCAATTTGAGTTTGACACCAGTGCTCTGAATCAGCCTTCTGAAGTTATAAATTGCAGAGAAAATGCTGACTTGCATTATTAGTGGGGAGAATTCCCTCACTCAGTAATACCCTGCATCAATGAAATACAAGCCCAGTGCTTACAGTTGTTCCATTATACTCCCACAATAGAATTATTCTTAAGAGATACAAAGGAAAGGGAAGCTTATGGGAAGTTCTTTCATTTAAGTAGTACTTCATGAGTACCTGGTCTGGCAGTGTGGTGCCAGAAGGTGTACCTTGAAAGACAATAATTTTTTCTAATAGGTAGCTAAGCTTGATCGCTTCTGCCCCCTTCAGGTTTCAAACGACCTCCATTTCCCCCCCCCCCCCAATTAATAGTTGGCATTTCTCTCGTGCTTTAAGGTTTGTGGAGTGCATTACAAATGTCCCATTTCAGTCTTACAATAACCCAGAAGGGAAGGTGCTCTTAATATCCCCATCTTACAGGTGAAGACTACAGAAGAAGGCAGGTGAAATGAGTTACACAGATAGTAACTGATCTGAACTCGGGTCTTTCTTCACCAATTTCACAGCCAGCATTCCCTTGGGGGTCTGACTGCTCCCTCTTAGCTCACCAGGGTCACCTGTGGGGAAATGAGAAGGGTCTCTTCATCACTCTTCTTCATCGATTTTCCCCAGCTTCATTGAAAAAACCATGATTAACTTTCAATATGTTTTAAGAGATTGTCTTTTAATACCTTTACCATAACCTGCAGTGAATTACTACTGATAACATTTTTTAAAATTGTGTTTTGATCATTTTAAATATAATAAGGTGTGTGCAGAACTACCTAGCCTACTAGTCCACTTTGGATGATTTGAAGATAATGAAGTCAATTCCTTACAGCCAGTGAGCAGGAATAATCAAAAATTCTAGATTTTTAAAAGGGAGAATTCCCTTCCCACCTTTCAATTTCCTCTCAGTTCTGGATTCTGTGAGTCAACCTCATGATGGGGAAGATGAGGGACTATCCTTCCTCAATCTGGATCACACAAAACTACTTCCATATGGCTACCAAAGCAGGGCTTCATTAGGTAAATTTGAGTCTGGGCTGTTTTCTGCATTGTGTTTCTTTGTCTGATTAAAATTAAATTAAATTTAAAATTAAAATTAAAATTCAGTATCAAAATGGATGTATCCAGACTTGGAGGCAACTCTGGCAATTTGAGAGGTCTGGAAATACTTGGCCTTAATCAATCCTGGCTACAATTGAAGAGGACTCCCTAGCGGTGGAAATGTCCAGTGTTCTTTGGAGAAGATAACCACTAGTCAGCAAATTCATGATTTCTGACCTGACTTGGCAAAAGCTTTGAATGGACCTACAAGAAGTTTTTTGAACAGAGCATTGTTGAGGCAAAATTTAACAATGCCTATTTAGTAAATCTGTAGACTGATTTCTTTTGTGTTGTTTAAGTCTTCAATGTCCCAGTTTCTCAGTGATTCTCAAACTTTCTTTTGTATCCTGAACCTCTCTGTCAGTATGAGGAAGCCTATGGTCCTCCTCAGAATAATGCTTTTAAATAATTAAAGGAAATGTTAAATCTCAGTTAGAGGTTAGTGAAAATAAATATGTAATCTTTTTCCTATTCAATTTCAGCAACTCCCTGAAATCTGTCCAAGGGTTCTATGGATTCCAGATTAAGAACTTCCTTCATAGTTATTACTAAAGCTTGTTTAGCTTAAGCTTTTCTGTCAAACTATTTATCAGTCTTTTGTGTGAAACATTTTTAAATGACTGTCCCTACCTGATTTATACTGTACACTTAGCACCTTCCTACTTTTTCCTTTAGGTAGACCTTAAACCTAAGCTTTAAGTATTTTTTCTTATAGTATTGAGGGAGTGTATTTAAAGAGTATGAAAAAAAGAAGTCTAGGCTGTTCTAGAGCTAAACTCAATCTAGACCACTTTTGTGGGTCCAGAATCCCTTAGAGAAGGAGAAAGTGTAATACCCCAATCCCAGCCTCTTGGTCTCAGCAGCAATTCTTATGGTTAGATAATAATGTTTCTTTAAGCTAAAATATTTCAGTAATAACAGGTCTAGGTTTTATCTTCTTACAAATCCTAAATTCTCCCCTTGAGATTTTAATCTCACTATAATTCATGATGACTTTTTGTATCATTGCTATTCTTGTTATTAATAATGAATGCTTCCTACACACTGATAATGTGACAGATACTGGCTAAACATAGAAATATATACCATCTCCATGTAGGGGGTTCACATTCTAAATAGCCTGCAGTAGTCAATTATGTAATTAGGCCTCCCAAAATATTCAATTGGTAAATAAGTGAATAATTATCAATAATATGTGTGGTTTAGTTAGAAGATGTTTTTCCATCCCCCTCCCAATTCCAAAACTGGAAAGCTATACCAGTTGTTAAACAAATAAATCTACTAATGTCACTATGTCAACCCTCAGGAGGGGAGGAGGTAAAGTGCAAGCATAGCTAGGAAGACTATGTCTAGCAACTGACCAAAAAGGACATAAGAGGAAGAACTTAAGTGGTTTTCTTAGGAACTTGGAAGCTTTCCTTTATTTTACTGAAGGAAAATGAATATTTTTTCTTTCTTCCTTTTCTTTTTCCTGAAATGAAAAGAAACCCTGCTTGATTCTCCCACTGTTCTCTGATAACCCCCAGGAGGTCCTGCTGGACCTAACTCAGGTGTTGATTGGAAATTGATTTTTTCCTTTTTTTCAGAAATACTCATTTGTCCCATATCTTCAGGGCTCCTGTTCAAGGTCATACTTCAACTCTGCTTTTGTTCCCAACTAGAGATTGAGATCAGCATAGGGAAAGCACATCAAAGGGTGTGCAAACACCCTTGGTTCAGATTGGTATTTCATCTCTAATTTCATTTTAAAGAATTGCATAGGGCCCTGAGAGGTTCGGTAGCTTTTTTGGTGGTCACATGACTAATATGTATAAAAGGAATCTTGAATACAGGCAGGTCTTCTTGAATCCAGACCAATTATTTGTCTTTTACATCACATTATCACCTCATGACAATCATTTTGGTGGACTTGCATATTTCCAGGATAGTCTGTGTATTTACTAGCTTTCATTAAATACCTCTTTGTTTTGTACATGTGCAAAATTAGATGTTAATTCAGTTCATTTTAGCAGATCAAACACCCTATTGATTTTTTAGTGGTTTTTTATTTTTCCAAATACATACAAAGATAGTTTTCAACATTCATCTTTATAAAACCTTCTGTTCCAGATTTTTCTCCCCCCTTCTCCCTCCTCCCCTTCCCCAAGACATCAATCTGATATAGATTAAGTATGTGCAATTCTTCTAACCAAATATCCATATTTGTCTTGCTGAGCAAAAAAAATCAGATCAAAAGGAAAAAAATAAGCAAACAATAAAAACAGAAAAAAGGTGAAAATACTACAAGCTTTCTATTGTTTACAACTAAAAATATCCCCAAATAAATTGGTATTCATTAGTCCTTAAAGGATTTGAGGTGAGCTATCTTATTAACGGTAATAGGGAAAAGTGAGCAGTGTCTGTGAGTTTTGAGAAAGCAACATCATCTCTCTGGGCCTCAGTTTCTCCATTTGTAAAATAGACTAAGTGATCTCTGATGCTCCTGTCAGCTTTAAATTCTATGGATTTAAATTCTATTGGATCTCTGATTCAATGAATTCAGGAGTTTTGAGTGTGTTATCTGCATAAATAACTTTTCTTTGAGACCAAATTATATCAGAAAACAAAAACAAGAGAGAATATAAATACAGAAACATTTACCTAAATGATTCCCAAAACCTGCTCAACAACTACCTACTCTATCCTCATCCTACACTTATCCTACACACCACACACACACACACACACACAAGGACATGTACACACACAATTATACTTATGCCACCTCCCAACTCCCCATCCTCCACGCAATCCCAAATAATCTTCTGGACAGAGCCATCCATTCATATTCTGATTAGCTTTAAAATTAACATGTCTCCATGGAGATGAAGCTCAATTTTAGTGATGTAAACTCTTATTTGAAGGAGAATCTCTTTTTATCAGCTGAAGCAGCTGCCTTTTTTTATCTGCTTACCCATCAAAATCAATTAATCATTTCATTAAATAAACATCTTCTTGAATGTTTTCATTAGAAACTTGCTGACTGAACTTCAAAAAGATCTTTATGTGTTTTAAATAGGAGAATTGGAGGGAGGGAAGAAAGCAATCCCTTATATAAGTCAAAAGTATTGTTAGGAGTGGACCATGTTAAACCTGTGTGACCCAGGTTTCTTTGGAAGAGGAAGAAATAAAAACAATCCCTGGGGTTCAGTTCTCTTTTCAGAGGATGAATAAGCCAAGGAACATTACCGTTGTTATTCTTATTGCTGCTGTTATTGTGATTGTATTACAAAGAGTTATTTAAAGCTAAAGAAGGGCAAACCTAAAGAACCTGTGAAAGTATTGGCAATTTCACAGAAATAATAGAAGGGATTTCCTACTGAAAAGGAAAAAGTTCTTATTATTTTAATGATATTATTATTTTAAAATGTCTTAATAATAGCTAATGTTTTTATAGTGTTACTACTGCCAGGCACTGAGTAATTGTTTTACATTTATTGTCATTCATTATTTTGTTATTATTATACCACCCCAATACCTCTGGAAGGTAGATATTATTATTGTCTCCATTTTACAGATAAGGAAACTGAGGCAAAGGTCAAGTGACTTGACCAAGATCATACAACTAAGCGTGTCTGAGGCAAGATTTGAACTTGTCTTTTTGACCAGTGTGTCACTTAGCTACCCTCTTCCTTCATGATATGGACAACAGACTAGAACATCAGCTGTGAAATTCTGGCAGGAGCCCTGCAACTCTGGCCAGATGGACTCTGAAGACATTGCTGATTAAGTTAGCACCTTTACCAGTGTGATATAATTGTTTGTACAAAACTAAGAAATTGCTGTTGAATCATTTCATCCATGTCTGACTCTTTGTAACTCCATCTGAGGTTTTCTTGGCAAAGATACTGGAGTGGTTTGGCATTTCCTTCTCCAGCTCATTTTACAGATGAGGAAACTGAGGCAGACATGGTCAAGTAACTTGCCCAGGGTCACACAGGCTTGATTTGAATTCATGAAGATGAGTCTTTGTCATTCTAAGCCCAGTGTTCTATCCAATAGCTCTCCAACCTAAGAAATAGTAATGGCAGAATTGTAGGCTAGGTCCTACTTGAAATCATCATGATGATCAGCTTAACACAGAGGCCAGTTTAATGAAAGACCTCTTCATGTTTTGGTACCATAAAAAGGGAAGACGCATTGGAATAAATCATAAGTACCAATACCCCCACCTCTTGAGGGTGTTTAGTACTGAGTACAACTATCTTATCCCCAATAATTCTTCTATTTGATTAATAGATTAAAATACAGTTGCTCTCATTTGGAGCTATGCTCAAAAAGTTGTCAAACTGTGCATACCCTTTGACCCAGCAGTGTTTCTACTGGGCCTATATCCCAAAGAGATCTTAGAGGAGGGAAAGGGACCCACATGTGCAAGAATGTTTGTGGCAGCCCTTTTTGTAGTGGCTAGAAACTGGAAACTGAATGGATGCCCATCAATTGGAGAGTGGCTGAATAAATTATGGTATATGAATGTTATGGAATATTATTGCTCTGTAAGAAACGACCAGCAGGATGATTTCAGAGAGGCCTGGAGTGACTTGCATGAACTGATGCTGAGTGAAACGAGCAGAACCAGGAGATCATCATACACAGCAGCAACAATATTACATGATGATCAGTTCTGATGAACATGGCTCTCTGCAACAAAGAATTGTCTCAAACCAGTTCCAATTGTTCACTGAAGAAAACCATATACACCCAGAGAGAGGAATATGAAATATGGACCACAACGTAACATTTTCATGATCTCTATTGACATTTGCTTGCATTGTGTTGCCTTTCTCTGATTCTTTTTTTTCCTTGTAGATAGGATTTTTCTTGCATAACTTCTCAAGCATTTCAACATTATTAACATGTAGTGGACTTCCTGCCATCTAGGGGAGGGGAGGGGACTGGGGGTAAAATTTGTAATGGAAAGCTTTGTAAAGATCAATGCTGGGGAACTACCCATACATATGTTATACAAATAAAAAGCTTTAATAAAAAAAATCTAAAAACTTATGATATATCAGAAATCTAACTTTTGAATATTTTATAACTTTCCATTTACAAAATGTTGTTATTCATTGCAAATTTTAATGAGTAAATATATTAGTACTTGCTGTGTAATTAGGAAAGACAGTGTGAGGCTGTTTATATTGGTATTCTTGGTATCAAAAAGCCCTCATTTCAGAGCTCATTTCTGACTTTCTGATCTTAGCTCTGGCTTTACACCTCATCATCTATGTGACTTTGACAAGTTATAGCCTTCCTGAATCTGGCGTGTCTTTAAAATAAAAGGACTGAATCAAAAAGAAAATACAGTTGCTCTCTACAATTAAGCCAAATATGTTCTATTGGCTTTCAATCTTTTCATAGTTATTGTGTGCATGTATGTAAATATATCATGTAGCCAAAAGGTAATGTGGTATGTGATTCTTCATAGAAGAATGTTAATTCACTCCTACATCCAGATTAAATGAAGGGGAAACAGAAATTAAATAACTTGAATTTGAAGACAGAAGATCTAAGGAACCTGAAAATATTAACAATCTACACTTAACACAAAGTCTGGCATTGTTACCCAATGATGGAATAGATGACAAAAATAATGACAGTGTCTTGAATGATTTTAAAAGAAGATAGATATGTTTAAAATGGGGTTTCTGAGTTTGATGCATAAATACAATAATAACTGAACCAAAACAATAATAATCATGGACTTAGTGACTTTTGTAAACATTCTCAGTTCCAGCTCAGCAGCCAGTCAAAAAAAAAAAAAGATTCTTCTTCACATGGGAACCAGACCAGAAGTAATATCTGTTCAAGTAGGACAGATAGCATGTAAGCTCATAAACACTGAGCTCCCAATGTCGAACCTTTGTCCCCTATTACATGGCTAACTTCATACAACTATCTTAACCCCATAATTTCTTCTATTTGATTAACAGATAAAAATATAGCTTCCCTCTGTAATTAAGCAAAATATATTCTTCTATCCTCCATCCTTTTCATATTGTGTGCCTGTGTTTAAATATATAATCTAGCCAGAATGCAATGTGGTACATGGTTCTCCAACATTAGGATGTTAATTTTTTTATAAAAAGACTTTCATTTTTATTTTTGTATCCCTAGCTCACGGTACAGTGTCTGGTACAGAGTAAGTATTTGATAAATGTTCACCAAGTTGAATTGAGGTCTGGGTCTAAGTTTATTTTTCTCCACATTATTAGCCATCTCTTTTCCCAACTATATTTGTTAAATAATATCCCTTCCCTTGATTTTATTTTCCACAGGAATGGCAGATCCCTGCATTTCCTTTGTTTTTTATTTTCTGAAACTAAATAGCCTATATTAAAATCAAAGGAAGCCCAGATCATCTAAGTAATCTTTGTTTTTGCTTTGCTTTTTTTTTTAGAAATAGCTATAAGAGGGGCAGCTAGGTGGCACAGTGGATAGAGCACCAGCCCTGAAGTCAGGAGGACCTGGGTTCAAATCTGATCTCAAACACTTAACATTCCCTAGCTGTGTGACCCTGGGCAAGTCACTTAACCTCAATTGCCTCAGCAAAAAGCAAAAAAAAAAAAATAGCTATAAGTGTGCTGCTTTAGCAAACTAGCTATCATTTAATGAAAAAATTACTCCCTTTTGATTAATTGCATGTACATATTGGAATGGGAATTCTCTTGGCATGGAAATTTTAAAATAGCATAAACATAAATGATATTCCTTTATCTTCCTATGTCTTCCTCTCAATCACAAATGATTTCTAGTTACTTATATATAGAATAATTTGTGTATTCATGGTTATTCTGCCTTATGTAATTAGTGACTCCCATGAAAACATATGCAGTGAAACTACAAGAGAGTTCCATAAAAATGTCAGTGTTAAAATAACCCCTATCGGTATTGCCATCAGGTGGCTGGTCAAAGAGGTTGATGTCTTCCTCCTTGTCAGTCTCCTTGCATCTTTTGAAACACTGTACATCCTTCTTTATCTACAATAGGTCTTGACTTGTCTATTTAGTCTTTTTCATTTTTTTCTTCCTTTTATTCTTGTGTGTTTTGCATTTGGATCTTTTGCACTATGTGATATAATAAGGAGTGGCAAGGGGGTGAAGGGAAGGAAGTATGGTGGTGGTAGAAAATTGCTCCTAGGTTCGATCTTATTCAGATGCCTTCTAGATTTCTCCTTATATCTTTTTCATGCACAAGCATCCTAGGCATTCCTTCTGTTCCACAGAAAGAAGGAGAAAAGGATTAAGTGGGCCCAGAACTGTTCAGATTATTTAATTCTAAATTCTTCTTGTACATAAACTTTATAAATATAACCAGCCATATCATTTTACAGAGGTATGTTGGTATTTTGATGGGGTTTAGGAATCATGTATTAATGACATTATTGGGAAATGAAATTATTTGGTACATCATTATATTGGATATGCCTGTATGTTTCTATGGTATATGTAGATCTGTGTGCTAAAGGCACAGTCATTAAATGAACAATTTATAAAAGTATGTTTCAGCTCTGTCAGTGAAGTCAGCTTTAGAACTGGGCTTGGGTTTGTGCTGTTCATGTGGCTTGGATGAGAAGAGAGTTGCTAATTTTATTTCTGGTGAAAGAGAGGACGGCTATACCTTACTATGTATTCTTCCACGAATCTAGGACTTTGGCCCTTACTCTAAGCTCTGCTCCCCTTCAGCCGTGTCCTCTGACCGACTGCTTATAGCTTCAGAACCCCTGGACTTTGCTATCTACTCCATGGCTACACCCTTAGCACTTCTGGACCTTTCCTTCTAGGCAACTACAGAACTTTCTTTTTACATGTTGTATGCCGAATAGAGTATGACCTCACAGAGAGCAGGGATTGTCTTGTTTTTCCTAAACATATTCCCAACACATAGCACGGTCTTTAGAGCATGGTAAACAAATGTCCTTCTTTCTTTCCTTCCTCCCTCCATCCCTTCCTTCCTTTCCTCTCTCCTTCCTTCCTTCTTTTCTTCCTTCCTTCCCTTTCTCTCTCCCTCCCTCCCTCTTTCTTTCTTTCTCTTCCTTCTTTCTTTCCTTTGTTCCTCCCTTCCTCCCTCTCTTTTTTCCTTTCTTCTTTCCTCCTTCCCTCCCTTTTTTCCTTCCTTCTTCCTTCCCTTCCTTTCTCCCTCCCTCCCTTCCTTCCTTCCCTTCTTTGTTTCTTTCTCAACATATTGGTTGTCCAAAATAGGGTATATGAATACAGCAGAAAAACAATTTGTTTGTTGGGTGTCTTTAGATAGTAGAAGCATAAGAGAGGAGGGAAACCACCAGCAGTAGCTTTAGAGGCACAAAGCCAACTACACACATGATCTTTGGGAGGAACTAAATCTTAAAGTTGATCAAAACCTTTTTCTTTTGGCAGAGAGGTGGTGGACTAGAGAAACAAAATGGAAGAAAGAAAGAAGAAAAGGAAGGAGGAAAGAAAAAGAAACAAAAATATCAAAAAAAAATTCAAAGAATTGAACAATGAAGAAATTAAAAGGTCAAAAGAAGACAGTTTATTTGGTTATACTGTGTGAAAAATGAATATGTGATTTTTAAAAATGAACCGCACATAACAGAATTTCATGATGTCATACACAATCATATATCAGAATGTTTGTGTCTGGTGGTGATTATTAATTTCATATTAAAAGAGAAAAAAATTAAATAAGAAGTCAAGCTTCAACAATTAAGTACACTTTACTAGGGGGTGGAGCCAAGATGGCTGAGATCAGACAGGAGTCTTTGTAACCTCCTCTAACCTTCCCTCAAACGAACAGCATATGAAGCCTCTAGACTGATTCTGAAGTCAAAAAATCTACAATATCTGGAGGACAACACGATTCTAGAAGAAGATACTCTGGAAGAACCTCAAAACAGGTCTGTTTTAATTGGGCAGGGGGGTGGTCTGCTGAACCCAGACTGCAGCATAGGGAGACTGGGGCAGAGAGATGAAGTAGGGAGCTGGAGCAGGGAGCTGGAACATGAGTCGTCACAGGAGTCCGAACAGGAGTGGAAGCATTGTGCTTTTCACACACCTGGGAGTCTTCTTCCGGCCTCTTGGGCCAATCTGTCCTGATTGTGGCCAGGTGGTTTGGAGGGTCTGCCTTTTGTGGGGGGTAGATTGTGAACCCCTGAACCCCTGATGAGCATCGGACCTAACTGCCTTTACTCAGCACCCTAAAGCAATCAATCAATCAGCAGAACTGATCACCACCTGAAATAATCCAATCAGCAGAACTGCCCAGCACCTGAAATAACTCAATCAGCAGAACTGCCCCAGGGCAAATTAAAGTAACTGTCCCACCTTTGCCCAGAACAGACCTCACACATTTAAAAAAATGAATAAAAAAACAAAAAGAGCTCTCACCATAGACAGCTTTTACAGAGAGAGGGAAGAACAGACCTCAAATCCTGAGGTCCCTAAAAGTAAAGCAACTCCAGAAAAAGCCCCAAAGAGAGACAAACTGGACTCCATGCCACAAGGCTTTCTTTGAAGATTGCATAAAGAATCTTAAAAGAGAGTTAGAAGAAACATGGGGAAACAAAATGAGATCACTGCAAAATAAAATAGAAAAAATGGAAAAAGAACGCAATGAACAAAAAAATGTAATTGGTCAATGGCAAAAGGAACTAAAAACAGTAACTGAAGAAAATAAGACATTAAAAATTAGAATCCAACAATTGGAAATGAATGATCAAATGATTGCCCAACTTTATGCCAATAAATTTGATAACCTAAGTGAAATGGAGGAATATCTACAAACATATAGATTGCCCAGATTAACAGAAGAGGAAATAAATTACTTAAATAATCCCATTTTAGAAAAAGAAATAGAACAAGCCATTAATTAGTTCCCTAAGAAAAAATCCCCAGGACCAGATGGATTTACATGTGAATTCTACCAAACATTTAAAGAACAATTAATTCCAATATTATATAAACTATGAGAAAAAATAGGGAATGAAGGACTCCTACGAAATTCCTTTTATGATAGACATGGTACTGATACCTAAACCAGGTAAAACAAAAACAGAGAAAGAAAATTATAGACCAATCTCCCTAATGAATATTGATGCAAAAATCTTAAATAAAATATTAGCAAAGAGATTACAGAAAATCATTCCCAGAATAATATACCATTACCAAGTAGGATTTATACCAGGAATGCAGGGATGATTCAATATTAGGAAAACTATTAACATAATTGACTATATCAACAACCAAATTAACAAAAAAACATATGATAATCTCAATAGATGCAGAAAAAGCATTTGATAAAATCCAACATCCATTCCTATTAAAAACACTAGAGAGCATTGGAATTAATGGACTTTTCCTTAAAATAGTCATAGCATTTATTTAAAACCATCAGCTAGCATCATATGTAATGGTGATAAACTGGAACAATTCCCAATAAGATCAGGGGTGAAACAAGGTTGCCCATTGTCACCATTACTATTCAATATTGTATTAGAAATGCTAGCTTTGGCAATAAAACAAGAAAAAGAGATTAAAGGAATTAGAGTAGGTCATGAGGAAACCAAATTTTCACTCTTTGCAGATGATATGATGGTCTACTTAGAGAACCCTAGAGAATCAACTAAAAAACTATTAGAATTAATCCACAACTTTAGCAAAGTTGCAGGATACAGAATAAATCCACATAAATCATCAGCATTTTTATACATCACGAACAAAATGCAACAGCAAGAGATACAAAGAGAAATTCCATTTAAAATAACTTTTGATAGTATAAAATATTTGGGAATATATCTGCCAAGGGAAAGTCAGGATCTCTATGAGCAAAACTACAAAACACTCTCCACACAAATAAAGTCAGATCTAAACAATTGGAAAAACATCAAGTGCTCTTGGATAGGTCGAGCGAATATAATAAAGATGGCAATACTACCTAAACTAATGTATTTATTTAGTACTATACCAATCAAACTCCCAAGAAATTATTTAACTGTCCTAGAAAAAATAACAACAAAATTCATCTGGAAAAACAAAAGGTCAAGAATTTCAAGGGAATTAATGAAAAAAAATGCAAATGAGGGTGGCCTAGCTG